>JADQWA010000854.1:0-47579 GCA_018344505.1 Nebria ingens riversi
TTCGCGAACGTCACACCTCTAATGGTGAGTCTCCCTTCATTACACCTATGTGAAAATTGTGTTTATTATCGCATTCAATAAGTAAATAATTAGAGAAGAAAATAATTGTTTATTGATTGATTATTATTAATACATAAATAAATACGGATTGTTAACACTCTAAGTATAAACAAACTCCTGCTAACAACCATTTGTCCTGTTCTATTGTACCGGAAGGCAACAATAATGTAGCCATTCGTTCTTCCCTTCTGGATGAGGAATACAGTGGTATTTCCATGAAATTATCGTTTTTATCAAATGTTTTCTATAGATTACAACATAAAAAACGAGTTTAAATTCCTGATATTAAAATTTAGCATATTTTATAATTGTACTAACGCAATCGGTTACAAATTTATTTCGTTGCTCCTTTAAGTTTTACCGCTAAAATAACTGTATTTCGACAGTGACAACAAATATAAACGTCGTTATTATCGAATTGACACATTTTAATATTTTGTGCGTAACCGGTTGCGTTAGTTCAATACCTTAACCAGTACTTTGGGTATCCAAGCAATTGAGCAAGATGGCGCTGACGTAACTGTGGTTGAGTCGGTTGAACACGGTACTAGTGCGTGTCCATCAAAAATTGCTCCTTCCAAGAAAATTCCGTTTAATTTCACAGTAACTGCTGCATTTACAGATTTATCCCATTCATTTATCAAATATAAGTCATCAATTGTAATTTGTGTTAATCTAATAATATAATATATTCCCATTAAAATGATGAAATACTTTTAATCGTAATAATTATGATACTCTCTTGTATTAGTCGCGTGCAATGACGTCATTAGACTATTAAATTATTACTTAGTCAAGACAAAACATGTATTACCGTGATGTATATTGTTTGAGTGAAGCTAAAAACATTTTCGGTCTAAACATTGATGATAGATTCACATGTGTGTTTAAGAATTGGTTAGAAGAGTCTGAAGGCCACTCGGATATGGCGGAGGCTTTATTTACGATTGTCTGGACGTACGCAAACGGTTCCAGAGGACCTTTCCACTGGCGTAACCATTCGTATGGCGTCTAGAAACAGAGTTGAGTATATTTCTATGAATTTACATGTTTTATAAATAGTGTACTTTGTATGCAAGTAAGTCATCAGCGATGTCTTCATCTGCTTCAGTTGAAAGTTGATTACCGCGAATGATTTTACTTAAAACTGATAAGCTACGATGTATTTGTTGGATTAGTTGGATGGCGAATCGTTTTTCATCGATTATAAACGCTAGTAGGGCGTCGTTTTCCACGTATGCTTTTGGAACTGTGATTCGTAACCATTCGTGGTTTTTATTTAGTTTCTTCCAGAAAACTAAGAGTGGTGATAGACCACGGTTCCATTCAATGCGACGTTCGCTTTTTGTTGAATGTTTCGTAGGCAGACGTAACACTGAAATATTTATGTATAAATACACACATGTAATAAATTGCAATGAATAAATAATTACGTTTTAAATTCGATATTAAATTAGAACTAGTAATTTGCTCCCAAGCTCGATCTATATTCGCTGGTAAACCAAAATAAATCGGACTATCAGTATCTGGTAATTGGTTTATTGTATCCATATAATCCTATTATTTATAAAAATAATTATTGCAAATATATACAGGCCACTCGGCATAGCTTGGTGCGCGCCACTACCATTCTTGTATACTGCGCATATCACGGTTCAAGCTATTCCGAGTAATTGTTAAATGTGTATACCTGAAAACTAGAACGATTCGGAATAGAATTACTCATTCCGGACAATCGCCATTTATGGCTCAAGACCTCATCGTTAAAATACATTTTTAGATAAGCAAAAAGGACTTTTTCGTCCTCTTTTTGATCGATTCGCCCGCCGTAAACAGCGTCCGCACACAACCCCTTCAAATGATTCCATAAAACGGATCCTTTCTTCTCGGACCAAACTTCTGCTCCCAAATTCGCGGCTGTGAATAAATCTACGTCACTAAATTCATACCACTTCCGCCAACCTTGAGGTATATAAGTCCTGCGCTCCTGTAATAGCGCATGAATATACGCTAAAAGGAATAACAAACGCGCGCCCGTAGGGCTCTGGTTCTCAATGAAGACTTTGCCCCAACTAGTATAGCTACGAAGAAGGTTGTTTTTGAGTCCTGGAGGGGCCTATTTCAAATCAATTTTAGTATTTACACATTCTTCTTTTCATATATAGCATAGACTTTTTGAAATGTTTGTTATTACAACAGTTTGCAACACTGGCGCGCTTGAAATTGTTCAAGCGTAAAACGATTTATTTCTTACGGCGGAGGTTTGACACTACATATCTATCAATGTCAAGCGCGGCAGTATTGCAAACTGTTGAAAAAACACTCATTTCAAAAAGAAACCAACAGATGGCTCAACCTATATATATATATATATATATATATATATATATATATATATATATATATATATATATATATATATATATAAATGAATTACTTCATAAGCTAACTTGACACACGATTGTATTAAAACAGGACTAAATCTTGGGTTCGGTTCAGTCACAAGCCACAATCGGAATGTAGTAACCGGATTGAGACTCTGTATTTTCTGGCTTAATAGACTGGACCAAGTCGACACCAAATGTAGATTTTTAAGACATAACCAGTGGCCCATCCGCGCTGAATCCTCCAGGGCTTGGATCGCCAGAGATTCTTGTCCTTGGCCCATTGCCACCTTTATAGAAATATATCTTGAGACATGAAGACGATAAATATAATATAAGTGTGTATACTTCTTTATATTTATCGGCTCCGATAACTTGAGTTGCAAGATCGCTTAATTCTGGTGTTGGATCTGCTCCCGGAGCAGTTATGAGCAAAATCGGCTCATTAGGAACAGACTCTTTATAGAGTTGAGATAAATATAATGTTTTTGGAGATAAATTCTTCATACCTAAACAAATTTGTTATAGTTTATATTGTTTGGCGTGTATTTCGTAATAATTCTACAATGATTTGCGCCTGCAGTGATTAGACGTATACTAATTAAAACAAGTCAAAATTACATATTTTCACTTTTCATGCGTATAATTACAAGGTTTACTTAATTATACTAATAATTATCGTTATAATTATTTAGCCAAAATTTACCATATATGATTTATCTCCACAACTTAATAATTATAGTATGGTTATCTAATTCTACAATGAAGAGCGCGTGTAATTTATATATATATATATATATAAAATATATATATATATATATATATATATATATATATATATATATATATATATATATATATATTTATAGGATGGGTCACCTGTTGGCTTTTTTAATTGTATGTTATTTCGACAGACACGTTTGACATGATAGATATGTAGTGTCAAACCTACGCGGTAAGGGAAAGTTTGGCACTACATATCTATGAATGTCAAGCGCGTCGGTGTTGCAAACTGTCGAAATAACACGCACTTCAAAAAGAAACCTGCAAATAGAATGTACTTCCTTATTGTGCGATAAAAAATATGATTGCGCGATTGAAGGAAGCGTGTCTGTTGGTTATAAGATTTTAGGTTATTTAGATTTCTAAGAAACAAGGTTATGCAATGTTTAGAATGGTGTACTTGTGTTTTTGTTGATCATATATGGGAGTGAATGTTGGATTTGGCACACCAAGCATAAAAGCGCGTGATTGCTGTGGAAATGATATTTTAAAGAGATATTTGTGGTGTATCTAAGAGAGACAGGAAGAGAAATACGTGGGTGTATGAGCAGTGTGATATTAGCAAAAATGTCGTACATAGAAAAGATGAAAGTTAAATGAGATTGTATGAGTTATGTTGAAAGAATTTCGAATGCATATACCTGTTAGTTTCAATACACATTTGTGTAAAATGGAGTGCAAACGATCTGGCCTAAGCATTTGTACTACCAATACCTGCTGGAAGTCACTAAAAGTTGTGAATTTAGGGAAATGTAGTTCGCATTCGCGTTCCAACATAAAAGTTTTCCAGTTTACATAGTTTTCCAAACTAAGGGTTTCGTACAAATTCGGCAGAGCATTCTAAAACAATGAATAGCCCATTAAGTGATTAGGTGTACCAATTATTATTATTCATATTACTTGAAAATTAACCAGAGCAGTTGCTAATTGTTCCGGAATCCAATCAGGCGCATTAGATGTCGAAGCCAATAGCTTTGCATGGCCCAAAAACAAATCCCATTCCTGGAATATATACCCACATAAAAATCTCCCTTTAAATTAAACCCAATATTGTACCTCGTCTCCAATTCGATTCGGAAACATATGTTTACACAAATACAACGCGAAAAGCAATCGGTCACACTTGAACATTCCTTGGCTTAAATAGGAATAAACAGAATGCAACAGCACATTTTGGACTTTTGTATAATCCTCATCCTGAGTACTATTACTCGAAAGTGCTTTTAAAAACAGTTTAATAAAAGCGGAAATTGACAACGAATACATAACATTTAGTCGAACCAAATCTGTCGTTATAAAAAATAACTGACTCGCGAAAATCGACAACGGACGCAATACATCACATTCTTTCTCCAATTGTTGTTGGATCGTTACCGATTCTGTAAGAGATGTCGTGATGGCTACACTGCTAGCTTTAGTTTCGTTTAATGAAGCTAATAGTTGCTGAAAATTATTATAATATTATTGAATACACGTTTCGTTTTTGCATGGAAATAAAACCTTGTTCTGCAAAATATCTCCGGTTGCGTTAGCTAGTTCTTCAAGTAACTTATTCTGTAACTGGAACTGTTGATCTTGAAGTTGTTCTTGTTTTTGTAATAAATCGTTTTTCCGTGATTCCAAGTCTGGGTATTCTTGTCGTATTGCATTGTTTAACAATTGTTCTAAAACAAATCTGTAATTTTTTATGGCCTTGTATCTACTTATAAAACGTACCTGTGAGAGCTGCGTTGGTTGTAGTGAAATTGACAATGCTTAACAATGAACTAGCATCGGGAGGAATGTCTAGGAAATTATTTCTACTCGCGAAATATAAAGAAAATTCATTATGGAAATCCACCAATTTGTTTCCCAATAATATTAGTTTTCTTTCACCTAATAAACATTAATAGACAATTGTTATATAGGTTTTCTTAAATATAATATAGATATACCTTGATAGACGAATTGTTTTCGTAAAATAGGAAATACAATTGATGGAATTGTGTCAACTTCTTCTATAATTAAAGCTTTTCCGAATCTGTAACAAGTATATATTTAAAATGAAATTAATGTTGAGTTTCGGTTTAAAATAAATACCTAATGGATAGTTCTAGAGTCGTGTTAAATTTAGAGGCATTTGCTGTGACGACTTCGACGGTTTTATGCTTTTTTAATAAGTGCGACTTGAGCCAGTGTAAAGCCAAAGATGATGGGTCCAGTAATAGAACATTTATTTCAGTCTAAAATTATGTATGATTTAGTATATTGCACTGGACTTTCTTATACGTAGTAGGTATATGTTGTTTATACTCAATGATTACAATAAAGTTATTATTATCATCTACCTCTACATAATGTATCAAAATATTTTCTTGAAATTTAAATATTTTATATGCAATACACTGTAGATGTTTTTAAACTAAATTTCATTTAAATTGTACCAAAAAATAAATATTTTATTCGATATGCTACTAGATAGTTCGAAACAATTTATTTTAATAATTACTTAAACCATTACGACAACAAAAAGAAACGTTTCCTTGACAATATTACAAAAAAAAATTCAAGCAATAGCCCGGTTTTAATTTTTCATCTACAAATACCCCTTTAGGTAAAATAAATAACAGTTAATATATGTAATTTATTATAAAATTGATAAAAGATACTAATTTTAGTTATAATTTGTTATATGTATATCTAATTGTATTTTTAGTTTCATCGATATAACAAAAAAATTTTTCATCATGACTCTATTCACCGATTCCAAAACCCAAAGTAAGTTAATCACTATAGGCGAATTCACATAAGACACATAACACTACAGCGAATTGTTAAGTGGCCGTACAAAATTATTCGTGAGATATTTTCAAAATTCATATTTTACATCAATTTATCTCAAAACTATCAAATATAACATTGCACTTTATAACGCATATATTTCTACGAAACACGTTTTGATTAAGTTTTATCAAATTTGCAGATCCAACTTTATGGAACAAATTTAAAAATTTATTTAAGAAGTCTAAATTAGAAAAAAAAATTAAATTGTTCGAAAACATGAAGGAAATAAACAATGAAATTCCAGATATTAGTGAGATAAGTGTGTTTTTTGGACAGGAGTGGCTTCGAAACCCTAGTTATTACGGCGAATGGATTGTAGTGCGCGAATTAAATTACTCGTAGAATATAACAAGAAATAGTTTAAGTTCGACGAAATTCATCGTGTTTATTTACATTCTTTTTCGGCCGCGCAACAAATTCTAGACTTTAAGACTCTTCCAATGAATTATCAATATGGAAACTGACTTATATTTTGGACCTTGTTCACGAAATTTTCCAAAAAAAATTCACAATGGTTCGTTTTAGCAACGCTCTGTCTAGGTTTTCTTAATATTAACTACAAAAAAAAAAATGCATAGCAAAGCTTTTTGGGAAGAACGGCCATCTTTTTACAAACAAAATATTTTGCTTTACAGTAGTTCCTAAGATGTGACTTGATTAAGTATTTTTCAAATAGTATGGTGTATTTTATTTAGGCTGATGATTGAATTCAATCTATTACTTTACTGTTACCTTTACATCAAAATTATTAAGGAAAATTCGTGTAAAATTCAATAGAAAATTACTGAAAATATAGATACGTAAGCAATAATGCTTACATTACATTTTATGTTGATACGTATCCATATTTTTAGCAATATTTTCAATTGTAAATTCATTTTTCTTCAGGCATCGGATATTGTATTAGAAATATGGATAAGTAGTAGGTTATTATGTTTTTTATTACTATATATATATACTAGCCTACTTATCCATAGTGATTTTCACTCCAAATTAACTTGAATTTTCGTTCAACGACCGAATCACTTAAAAAATAGACAAATTGGCGATCATGTTTTGATTATTTATTTTCGCCAACAAGTCTATATTTTGAGTGATTGTTCATCAAAATTATAATTTTCTTCAGAGAAGTAAAAATAAAACACTCAAAGTATCGATAAACAGGCTATTCATTTTCATTATTTTTTATTTTAGCCAAATGATCCATATTTTGAGTGATTTTTAAAATGCTAAATTCAAGTTTTATTTAAAATAATTTTGTTTTGTATGGGTATAAGTAAAGAAATAGTTGAGTTCAGAAAAAACGACGTTATTTGTCAGCCGAAATAAAATTCACCATATTAATTGAAAAATATTTAACTATGATATATCTTAAGAACTACTGCATAGAACAAAATATTTTTGTTTGTAAAAAGTTCTTTGCGAATAGCTTTGCTGTGCCACTTTTTTTTTGTAGTTAATAATAAGAAGACACGAATGGGTATTAATTACCCAGCCACTGCGACTACACCGAAACGTTTGGAATTTGGATTGGGATTAGATTTAAGTTAAAAATTGTTCATAAACTTTAAAAGCACTAAAAGTGTTTTGTGTTTGTATATTTAAGTTGATTTTGAAAAAACTAGAATATATATATATACTTTTCGCATTTGTTTACTTGTCAAATATTTACTATAACAAGAAACATTTTCTGTTTTATGCAAAAGAGTAAAAAAGTCCGAGTGTATGTATGATTCGAGTAAAATCAGTGTGAGTCAATTGGGAAAGAACATGCATGTAAAGTTGAATGTGGCTTTGTGTTCGTTTGTTCTAAATGATGATTGTGATGTAAATGCGATTTTGAATGAGATTAAGATGGCAGTTGTAAGGTATGCGACTGAAGTAAATATGTGATGTTTCAAGAGTAGGTCCACGTATCCAGAGTGGTTAATAGAATGAAAATATAAAAAAGAATGTACGTAGAAAGAATAAAGCATACCTAAAGAATAACCATTTAGATTTATGATACCTACTTTAAAAATAACAACAGCATTTTGTATAGACAATTTATCAGAAAGCAATCCTTCCGTTTGCCATTGTAACTGTTCACGTTCCGAGCTTAAAAACTCCTCAAATTTAAAATCTGTAGAAGAGTTACCCAACGCCTTAATCCAAGTGTTAACTTGAGCTCTACGCTCATCCTCAAACTCTGAGCTTAAGTACGTTATATAAGCACTACTCAATAAACATTTGATTGGTAAATTATTTAGATCTATTGATAAATCTTTGAGCTATAATCATTTTTAAATAAATTAAACACATAATCACCGCAATTGTTTAACACTATATTTACTTGTATTTTCCATCTACCATATTCCTCATTCAGTTTGCCAACTAAGCCCTCCGCTGCCTGAAGTTTATCTTCAGCCAGCTTAAGATTAATCTCAATCCTAGCAGCTTCTTTCGTATAAGTATTAAGTTGAACCTTAAGCTCCGCCACTTTAGCGTCTACATCACTCAAATCGGAACTTAGTTGTCCGATATGTGCTTCGGCCGAGCTTAAATTTCTAAAAAAAATTAAAACCTTAATGTATGATCTATTCATTTAAGCGCAGAGTCGTACTGTTGTAGTTTATGTTGCTCGCGTTCTAAGGGCCGAATTTTCTCGACCACTTTCGAGTATTTAACGTTGGCGAGCACCCATGAGGCAAGTGGGGCGGCTGCTATAGACGCCCTACGAGCCGATTTGGGATCGAAAGATTCGCTTCGAGTTTGAATTAGACGTTCCACCGCCAAGCGATTATCATTATTTATTTTACTAGCATCAAATGATCTACAACACAAACATTTTTTTTATCAGATCCTGAACCTAATCTACATAGTCTATTAGGAGCCATTTTTTAAAATCTGTTTAGTACCTTATATCTTCTTTAACACCTCGTTTAGACAAGAAAGTCTTCATGCTATTCCATGAAGTATCTTGAGTCCCCATTAATCGCAACACGCCTTCTAGTATATCCCGAATAATATCTGGAGGCGCCCTTAGAGACCGTATCTCAGATAACGCTTCAGTTTTTATATTACCTACAGCAGAGCGCGCCTCTAATAAAATAGGCTCAACTTCCGCTAATTCTAGTTCAATCGCAGATTTGCTAAAATATAATTAAGTTTAAATCGTTTTAGTTTGAGCACCATGTCTAGTTTTTACCGTTTTATTAACTGGCCATTTTCGTTTTCCGTTTGAGTTTTAAGCGCTTCCATTTCTTGTTTGTGTACATTCGCGTTGCGCATTGTTGAGCTGATTTGATCCAGTGCCGTGTTGGCTTTATCTTGTTTCTCCGCTAGTATTTCTTGTTGTTGAATAGCTTTAACTTTAAGGTCTGCTACCACAGCTCTGGCGTCTTCCAGTTTGGTGATTCCAGCCTTATAAATTAAATTCTATAAAGTCTGTAACATCTTTACGGGTTTAATTATTTACCTGAAGTTTAGATTGTCGCTCAAGAATGATGTTTTTTTTCTCTGAATATAGTTTCATATAAGTATTGATAAATGTTAGGTAACGTCTAGGTGTAGCTAGAGATAGTTTTGATAGTTTGTGGATGGCATTGAAGCTATTCGCGAGCGTTGCATCTAATTGTTGCATGTGTCTGTAAAGAGTATTAAGTGAAAATATTGATTAGGTTTAATGTTTTAGTTGTGAGTTACTTTTTGAGTAATAATTTCGGGATTTTTTCCATGGAGTCGTCAGTCCATTCCGATTGCCAGATGACAGTGCATCTTTGGTATAAAACGGGACAGTGTTCTAAAATTCTGCAGAAGTCTAAACTATCTATTTCCAAACAGATAATTAAGTGTAAATTGTTTCGGACTCCTATTAAAATTGAAGAAAATACATAAACAAATATGTGATATAAACAATTGTTAAAGAAATACTTTGGATAAAATACTGTATTGTATTTCCTTCAAAATTATCAGCATCTATATCGTTTTTCAACCCTGATGTTACGGAATCTAGTTCTGCTGCCGTATATAGTCCAGGCACCTGAAAAGTCCTAATAAAAAATTCTCCAAACATACACTTAAATAGATACTTACTTCCCCTGCGCCCAATAGCGTGTTGACCATGTCCAAAATAGACGAATCACGTACCATATGATCTTCCAAAACAAAATAAACTTGAGAACCTTCAATTCCTGAAGTATGCATCGCCGATTTTAAATCATTTTTAAATTGCTCAAAAATCGGTGTCGCTAACTTGACCCCATGTAGAGCCGAAATTAAATTTAACGAAGAGTGTCGTCCAACACCTGACCGGCCCGCCAATAAAACACAACCCCCCGGTACGGTTAAGGCCCGCGAAATATTAGAACTTAAATTTAATAGTTCAGGAATTATTAACAAATCCATTGTTTGTCCCTCTCGACCTACAAATTTAATACTATTATATATGTATAGGATCATCTGTTAGTTTCTTTTTGAAGTGCGTGTTATTTCGACAGTTGGCAACACTAACGCGCTTGACATTAATAGATATTGTAGTGTCAAACCTCCGCTGTAAAGTTTGATACTACATATCTATCAATGTCAAGCTTAGTATAATTTAGTATATTAATGCAATAGCTATAATTAGCGCCTTTATATTAGAGTAATTAACGGCTACTCGGAATAGCTTGAACTGTTATGTGCGCAGAATACTCTTCAAGCCACCGTTGTTCAATATAAATACTATATATGCATATACATACACACATATATATATATATATATATATATATATTTGCCTTTTTCTACTACTTTTTTTATGCGCATATCGCGGTATATACAAGCTATTCCGAGTAGCCTGTACATCATATAGACTTACTTATACACAACCAGTGATTCTACATATTCATTGCACAAACTAATCATACTATAATTATTACTTAGTAAAGATTTAATATAAAAAAAACATTTTAATTCGTACCAAAATATGTAATTCCTTTTTGAACTAAACTAGTCCAGTCGTCTGTGCTGAGCCGACTTACTAAACAGACTTCATTCGTATGTTGGTCCGAAGGTACAAAATAGATTCCTCTCAAGTTATTAACAATGTTATTCCCCCAATGCGTGTGAAAACATTTTGTTAGAATACTGTCGAACTTTTGACAATCATCAAAATTAACTAATCTGTCGCCGAAAATTCGGAACGCCTCATAACAAATTATCTATCGATTCATTAAATAATTAATAATTATATATGTATGCAAGTACTTCAATCTTACTTCCAGCATAGAGGTTTCTGAATCTGAGGGATTGGTTGAAAGTATGGCTTTGTATCGTAATAAATTAATACACCAATTAGTTAAATCGTGTGGACTAAAGATGTAGTGTCTTTGTTGCATATAAGTAAACATATTTTTCACCTAAAATCACTAAAATATAACAACTAATAGACTTGTGTTCATATATAACTCACTTCATCGTAAATAGATATGATTGTAATCATCAGTTTCGATATTTTACTTTTAACGGACCAAGTTGAGTTATTCGGAAGTGATTGTCGAATTAGGTTCGTCATGTACGCTTCGTAAATAATGTTTAGATCATCCTTTTCGGGCAAACTAAAAATGCACACTATAATAGATTAACATTAACACCTAGATAGGTGCGCCTTACTCAATATTATGAATCTTCATGATGGAAGTGACCCGTGTAGATATATTTTCGGTCGCTAATAATGAGCCAACGACTACAACGGATTCTAAACCGACCCATTCTAGATTCCCGTCGAATAGACCACCGTAGGTGATTAGCTGCAATTTAAAAGCGAAATCCAGTTGCATACAGAAACATACGACAATCATTTTCCTAAATAGTTTTGACAGGCTGCCTTATATGTACCCCATTTGAAATTAGTATGGAGATTTTCAAAGTATTGCGTCGTGTTTGTCGCCAATTGCATAATTTTACGATATTTTTAATATTTAAGGTCTTCAGTCCATCTGATTGGACGTCGTTAAATTCAAAAAGTCACATAAAAAAAATTGATCGCGACAAGTTTGCAACGCATTTGACTTTGCAAGAAAACGGTGTAACGTTTATGAATCTCCCATTGCAAGAAAAAGATAAATTGACAACGGCTCTCGCGCTCACGACGACGCAGGCCAACAATAAAAATGATACTAAGATACAAGAACTGGAACAGAAAAACCAGGAATTGATACAAATACTAGAAGATTGCAATACAATTATTTCGGATATTATGACCGGTATAAACGCTTTTCAAATTGGCATACATGTAATATACTCCACTGCTCTACCATATACTCTCTGCACACACACACACCGACACACACATACATACACACACACACACATACCGATACACGCGCCAATGGGCCCTAAGGCTATTGCAAAAATTTGGCACATTTGACCAACCAAAATTACGAGCAGTGGACTATAATCTGTTTCCCTTCAAATTTCACATTTTAGTAGTATTATTATATTTTAGAACGGGAATGTAATCTAGTAATTAACGAAATTTTAAATACAAATTTGGCAAACTCAGAATCCGCTTTTAACGATGTCCATTTTAAATATGAAAGAGCAAAACAAGTTGTCCAGGGTTTCCAGCAAAACGAACTGGTCTTACGGGATGCAATCAACGAAAATGAACGAACTATTCTTGAACTGGAGAACAGGTATAACAATCAAACTTCGGGATAAGAAACGAATCATTTATTCGATTTTACTACTATAGATATGAAATATTAAAACGTACTTCAACAGCGACTCTAGATGAAGCGAATGAAACATTGGCTAAAATACAAAAAGAATTTCAAGTGGAAAACAATAGACTGAAAACTAAAATTAAAATGATGGAACTTACTGTGAACACATTGGAAAATAATTTGAAGCAGAAAACTATAGAAAATGATAAATTGTCTAAAATTTGTGATGAATTTATTTATAAAAAATAAATATGATTTTACCTGATGTATAAACGCAATTATGATATTAGTGCCCCATTGGTCCGGTTTTAAAAGGTGTAGTCCTTTGAAAAACAACACTAATCGCCCCTTTTTGGGCCGATATACACGCCCTCTATTACTGCTCACCACCATACAGTACTGTAACGAAATATTTACTTAAATACTCTTTTAAAAAATCGCGCCATTACCTACCTGTAGAAGTTTATGCAAAACATAACTCGGAGTTATATTACTGCTACAATAAATAGTAGCTATGTCCATATTTTGGTCTATAACTAGTTGTTTTAAAATCAAACTGAAAGTTTAATAAATCAATTTTAAACATATTAAATAATTCAAGAGGAGCACCTTTTAGCAGCCCCATGTGGTCCTACTAGTAGAAAATGCTCTTCCGTCCCCAGTCCTAACCAAGGCATAAGTATATTTAAACTCTGGTTAACTTGCCCGGTTAAAACTAAAGGTAATTCTTTCAGATTAGCGTCTAATATTTGGTAATTTGTATCTGAGTAATAAACATCAATAAGGTCCCGTGACACGTTGTAGGAACACCGTAAAATATAGTTTTCATCCGGACAATGTTCTCCAGTCCATTCGAAGACCTAAAAGATCAACGTTTTAATGTGTTATGTTTGTGGTTTGAGTAATTGTTACTTTTTTGGCAAACGCCTCTTGATTCGGTCCGGTTAGCATGCCTCCTAAACCGGCTATCAAAGCCACGCTGAAATGGGATTTACTGGTCACTTTGCGAAGTTGGGATAGTCCAGTTTGGACTATTGCAACATTAGAGCAAGGTAGCACCAACTCCCCATCATTTTTGATCCAATCGATTGCTAAAGTTTAGACATTTAAATACAATAGGGCTGATACCTTATGAAAGGTTCTTATAATGTAAGACTATTAATCTTAATTTTATTGTTAATAAATTTATATATTTAAAGTTTTTTTTAAGTTGTATATTCACAGCTCTAATTATGACGTCAACAAGAGTGTCTAGTGTGTTTTACAATGTAAGGTTGGCTACATTTTATTATTATGTGTTGGTAACGTTTTGATAAATGACAACAACTGTTAATTTGTTCCGGTATGATTGTTAATACGTCTTGAAAAAGACTAATTGTGCATAAATATATATATATATTGTTTATCCTTAGATGATTTGAAATGAACAAAAACTAACAAAAGATGAGATCAATGCGTGAAATTTGCTACAAACTGTTTTAAACAAAACTGATACTGTCAGTTTGACAGATAATTAAGATTGGTAATATTTACAAAAAAATGGATTCTATTAGTGATAATCATGTACATAGGCGGATTTTCCAGCGCACTCATTGGCTAGCGTTCTCAATGGCGGTAGAGGGTAGTATTATATTCGCGTGATGACGTCACGTACATTTTGAAAATAGTGATATTTCAATTGTTAATAATTAATAAATGATATGGTTTCAGAGTGAACCAATGCAATAAATACGTATTATACATAACATCATGCCTATTCCCATCATATGGGGTGGCAGTAAACCCTTTACATTCATTCATATCAACAACCTTTCACTATATAATTGTCAAGTATAGGGTTATATTGCATTTCATAACTATAGGTGTCAACCCTAATTATATATTTGTAACTCTAATGTGTAGTTACCTTTAAAGAAGTAATCGTTTATTAAATGTGTGGTGATCCTTTGCGTGTCTTCAGACTGCCAGCTTAACCAATTATCGACAATATCGGACAAATTGACATCTTCTTCGCTGTAACCATGTATGAGTTATTTATCAGCGTTGTGCTCTGCTATAAAGCCACTGGGACCTCTTCAGAGTGTGTATGCGTTAGTGTAGTGCAGTGCACCTAAACCTAAGTGTTGTGTTGTTTGCCACAGGCGTTGGTACTGCAACCAGCTGTCATTAGACCATGTATCTACTTGTCACATGGCGTAAGCTTGCGTTTACACGAGAGATGGCGTCTTTGATCCTGACTAGCGTCTTTTTGGTAAGTGTACTTAAGCAGAGGAAACCGGAGAAACCTACGATTCACACAGAAAGCTCTGCAAGCGGGCAGATTCTCTTGGACGGTCGGTCACCCATCCAAGAACTCACCTGATAGAGCGTTGCTTAACCCCGCAATCATTTGATAGCAGAATTACCAACGCGCCACCCCGCTAGATTATATATGTGCCTATGTATATACATTCATACTAATACACATAATACCTCAAAAATACAATTCCCATTCGAGAAATGGTAGCAGGAGAAGCGCAACTCAAATCTTGAGTTTCAAATATAAAATTGACATTTGGCCCGAACTGAATTCTCCATCCAGATGGAAGAGTTAACAAACGATTGTCATCTAGGACTGAGTTCAAGGATTCAACCCATTCTGGGTCGATATCACCGTCGCAAACGACCCAAGACCATACTCCTAAAACAAATAAATAATCAACTTGTGTCTTAGTTAAATTAGGAAGCTAATGTACCACTAGGCTCTGCATATACTTGTAAAGCACAAAGAGTCAACACTCCATCAGTCCATTGGCGAGTGTCAAGATCGACTTGGCCCAAAAGTTGAGCCCGAGACATCGCTTTGGGATTAAACACGTGTTGGGTCACAGAACGACTCAGCTTAGTCAACGCCTGGAAGTGAACTAATCAGTATTTAATCTTCAACTAATCAATCGAATTTACTCGTAATAAAATCTTGCGAAGAGTACTCTTCCCAGAGCCTGATGGACCTACAATCGTCACTCCCATTCGCTGCTGAAGTTGCTCATACAACTCAACACATTTAAGAATCTGTTTATCATTAACTTGAAGCCCTAGTTCTTTACAACTCTCTTCCAAAGCCTTAATGAAGACTTCTTGACCAGAATGTTCAAACACCACACCGTGGAATATATCCCGAACTAGAGTATCGAACCGGATTGAATCGCTGTAGGTTAGTTTCGATAACGTATTGACACGTAAAGCTTGTACGACTAATTCCATCTCTTGCACTTCTTCTGGAGGCGCCCCATTTTTCTTGACTCTAGTCATCATGTCTGAACAACCCCCTAAGATAGTTTTTAACGCTCTTAGGCCCCAATCGTAATGTTGTTGTTTGGATAACAATTCACTGCAAACATATTTGTTATAAGAGTGAAATCAAGTATTGGGTAAAGAGTAGAACAACCTAGACATTTGAAATATTTCGATTAACTTTCGTCCGATGATGTCTGCTTGTTGGTAGCCATCACAACGGAGTAAAGTGCGAGCGATTTGTTCGTGGTCGGGTTCGGACATAACCACAGGTCTAAATAGTTGTTTTAGGTTGTCGGGTAGTTTGTTCCTGCCTTTATAACCGCCTCCGACTGGGTTTAGAGTTACGAATATTCCACAATGAGGATTCATGTCCATCTGGGTGGGTTAACATTTTATTTGGAATTCAATAAGTAAATGAATGTCACACAGTTAGATGCACACCTGTTGGTCAAGTAGAGTTACAGATTTCTTCCCGGCACGTAATGCAATTTGAATGGGTTGAATATGCATGGACACGGCTGATAAAGTTGTTTCATCTAAGCGGTTAAATTCGTCAAAACACCCCCAAGCTCCACTGCGGACGAGCCCCGATAAAATTCGCCCCATAGACGTTGAATCGACACCCTATTTACAACATACCCAAAATAATAATATACATTTATCACATATCTATTTAAGGGTGAGCTGTAATGGGCTCGAACGAGCTACCAAAAAATCCTCCTTCATCCCTCAATTGACATTGACTCAACACCCCTTTTCCGCCATACTCAAAATAAAACTCCACTGGACTCTCTTATATGTATTAGACATATATTGTTTAGATAGAGAGGTTATTAAACTACAAAATTTAAAATTTTATATTTTAATAACTTCTCTATCTAAACAATATATGCCTACTACGTATAAAAAAGTCCAGCGCAATACACTGCAGGTGTTTTAGTCTTTAAATGAACTAAGAATCTAACGAAATATTTATATATAATATTTTTAATATTTTACTAACTTTTGAAACTCATTTACACTAGAACTATATGTCATAAGTATAATTTCCCATACCTACGTAACTATGGCAACATAAATAAGATTAAAAAAAATTAAAAAATAGCCATTTTCTTGTAATTGGTACTCTTTTTGAAGAAATATTTCAAACAAAAGTTGTGCATAATATTAATATCTTTCATTTCGTATACTAGTATATTTTCTGTAAGTGCAGGCATTTTGGGAATATTGCTGAACTCTCAAAAAATTACTAGAGTAAACATGCCCTTCCGGTTTGAATATTCTTTTCAAAAAGAGAAGGTTTTCTTACGAACCACATACAAGTTTTAAGTTTAAAGTTTCATGATTACAGAACTGGCAACTTGACTATTAGCGTTGAAAGAAAAACACACACACACACTCTCTCATAGACGGAATTCCGTAAATAGTTAGACTCAACTCAGGGAAGGTCAAAAAGTGTATTTGCGTTAAAAACTCGAGTTTTTTTATGATCACAATACTTCTTTATACACATTCATATAAGAAAGTAAAAAGACTGCCACAGAGCCTCCACAATTTTTAATCCAGCACTGAATCGAAACCTAATATTACCTCATCACAATTAAAAACGAGAACTTGTCGACCCAAAAGCGACCCCAGCGCCTTAACAGACTCTGTTTTACCAGTTCCGGCCGGTCCATACGGATTTCCACCCATCCCTAAATGCATACCCTAAAAAAATCCAATCATTAAAAACTTGCCACCTACGTTTCCTAGTACACTAACCTGTGTAAGAGTTAAAAAACACTTATCCGTCAACGGGGTCCTCACTAACTTGCTACCATTCCCTAAATATTCGAAAGAGTAATTCATTACAGCGTTAGCCATTTTTACAGTTACGTTTCCTTTTAAATCGTTATAAAACCTAAAATTATTTCATATTAATACATATAAAAACATTTTAATCTTCTCATTGTTACCTCAATTGTTTTTGCCAATACCAATCAACTAGAGATGTAACATTTTTATCAATTAACTCCAGGATTACGTCTATATGGTGTATTGTATCTAGCATTAGTGCTTTGAGTTTTAAATTCAAAATTGTTTCGTCATTACTAGGATTTGCAGATGATGTAAACGAACTGTATTGATTCATTTGGTTCTGCAATTCGAATTTTATGATTTTCGTTACGTATTTGAAGGACGAATGCTTACTTTGTACATTGCTAGTAGAGGGGGTAAATTCGCTGATTTAATAGCTTGTTCGCAACGTGTTGTAAAGACAATACTGTCGGCTAGACACAATATTTGAGATGGAAACGCGTTTGGGTCCGGTCCATGTTGGTTTTCTCCTAAACACTTCAGGAGGAGATCTTTCAAAGTGCTCTGCATGCTGATGACTAAAGAATTTAGCCATTCCTATATGGAAAAAAACATAAATAAATAGTTTTTAGAGATTCTTCTTATTAAATACTTCAACTGGACAATCAATATCGACTGGAATTGATAGTGGTACTAGTTCTCCTTGCAAAGAAGACATAGACATAACTTTTTTCATATTTTCACTCATACAAACTGTATGTAATCCTGAAAATATTTTTTTCAAATGCGCTTGGATCACTTGCTCTTTAGAAGATTGGCCTAAGATCTCCAACAAATCATCATCGCCTAAAAACAGGAATCTTGGGAATTTGAGACGTTTATCCTGAAAAAATAACCAATGTATGGTTATTGTTATAAGTTATCAAGGTCAACTCTACCGCTAAAAATTGATCTAAGCTGTTTTGACACCGAGTAAGCTGATCTTGTAGAGTATCTAAAGTTGTACGTATGTTTGGATAACGCGTTAAGGAGATGACGCGTGAATCGCGCGCTATTGAGGCAAGAACGTGACGAAAATCACGGTCTATTCGCTCGAAACGTGACCGTTCCTGACGTAGAGTCCCACTACCGAAAATTGGCTCCAAATATACCCATCTATGAACAAAAGAAAAATTATTATATACATAAGTGTTTGTTGTAGCAAACAAATATTTATTTATATCGTTATCTTATAAAAAATGCTAGATTTACGAGGGAAAAAATCTATATCAAAGTCATGGATGTGTATATAAATATTGCGATGCATGAATTATTTTATTACAATTAAATAAAATGACGTCTAAAGTGGTTAAATTGTTGCTGGTGCTTATGGTTTTCGGAACATCTGAAGCTAGTAATGGTAACTAATATTTTAAATATCTTTTAATTATATATGTGCCATTTGTTGGTTTCTCTTTGAAATTACTATTAAAATTACACTATTCTATATTTTTCAATGACTCTTGCTTCATTGAAAAGAATACACTTTCCGATTATTTATGGATCTTGTCAATCGTTTTGCAAACTGTTTGAAATAACACGTATTTTTAAAAGGCACCCACATATGGCCTATCATATACATACATGTAGAGTGAGTTATATTTATGCTAGAGAAATTATATTTCTTTTTAAATAAAAGATACCCGAACTCGGATATTCGGTGGAGATTATGCGCAGGGGATCAACTACTATGAAGTAGCAATTGTATCGGATAATGATGGCACCGATTGCAAAGTGTGCACAGGGGCTATTTTGAACCAGAAATGGGTGCTAACTTCAGCGTATTGCGCCCAAAGAAAAGCTAGTCTACGGGTACAAGTCGGTAGCGCAATAATTGACGTCACCGGAAACATAGGCCAATTGGTTTATAGGAAACATATTCACCCGTATTACAGTCCCGGACTGTTAATGCATGATATTGCACTGCTAGAAATGAATCCTGTTTTGACCGGAAGTATTAAACAGGTACTGCTCCCGAAAACATTACAGGAGAATTATGTAGGCTCAGTTGGAACTGTTAGTGGATGGGGTGCTATAGGTAATTTAGAATTAGATTGTATTTTGTACTCATGTTTGTTAATTAGTTATTTTAAGGTTCTTATTTGGAGTATAGTGGTTATTTATTTGTGAAAAAGACCAACATTATCGATAACCAGTATTGCCAACAAGCAGGGAACTATATGGCTCCTTACAAATTGTGTTCTGAGGGTCGTCTTATTTGTGAAGTAAGTCATAGTTATTTTGAGTATTTATCACGGAACAAAACAGCAACTTTTTATTGATCAATACAAAAAAAAATAGTCTAAAAACGTATTTGGACCATTTTGCTTTGGCCCTAGCATTGAATCGTAATGAATACTATAAAGTTTATTTATTTATTTTTGAATATAGGGTGACCAAGGAGCTCCGTTAGTGGTGGGTGGTACAATCGTTGGTATTGCAAGCGCAGCCCTAAACGCCCTAACTTGTGAGTCGTCTATAAGTGCCACTTATACTAGAGTTAACTATTACTTAAGCTGGATTAACCAAGTTACCAACCATCTTGTTTGTTGTCATTAATTATGTAATCTTAGTTGAATAAATATTTCATCTGGGTTAGGTGTAATTAAAAAAACACCTTTCTAATTTGCCACCCTCTCGACTTTAATTTACCACTCTACTGAAAACGTAATTAAATATGTGATTAAAAACACTAATAACCGCGTGATTGTCTGAGGACACCCAAAGTGTAATTGCCAAAACAATGCTTATCTTTTTAGATTATATTCTCCTATATAAACTCCTAAAACTGATCGTAAATAAATATCAAAAGTCAAAACAAAAATAGTTTCAACTACAGTGTTGCCAGTTGGATGCTGGCGTTGCCATTATTCCGTTAACGGTACGACTGTGGCGCCTCTTGACCTTCAGTCATAATTCACTTTGGGAATAACAGTCATTTTGAGGCAGGAATAAGAGCTAACTTCTGCGCATTGCGCTCATCATAAAATAGGTTACTTACTTGCGTTGAATCTGCGACATTGAACACAGAAAGTGATCTAGGTCAGCTAGTTTAGTCTCGAATAGTCCAGCGCGTTCCGCAAAACTATCAAAATCCGCAGAGTTTTTCACAGATTGTAACAAACTCTGATTATCCCCAATCTAAAACAACAAAACCATATTTCCCCATTCCGCATCATAACACACATCATCCATACCTTATTCAAAATATCTTTAAAATCTTTAACAAGCAAAATCTCTTTTCCCTGAGAGTCCAAATGAGAGGTGAGCAGAAACCTCGCCTGGACTTCCCATTGATCCAATTCCACAAGTGCTTGTCGCACTACAATCTCACTAGCAGCTTTCTTGCAAATCGCTTGCAATCCTGTTACATTATCCCCGATTCGGTCAGCAACTAGTAAAAAGTCATCCACAGTTAAGACGTCAATTGGCTTCGTATCCATCCCTAGCAAAGAAAACACTTCGGCCCAATGTTTCTCGCTAAAGTCTTCGCCTTTGATGAACTTCACAACCGGAAGCATCGTTTCATATTTTTGTAGCTCGAGTAGCAATCGCGTCGCAAGCGCTGTCGCTTCTGATGACTCTAATTGCGATTGCCATTTGGTGACAAACTCCTCTAGTTTGTAACTTCGTTTTCGAAACACAATCCATTCTTCTTTGGCGATCTCTTCCAAAGAGGAATAAAACGCTTCAAACAACGTCCAAATCTGTTCTTCTTTATTTAAATCGAGTTGTATTTGATTACAAGTATCGAATTCCGGTAATTCCATTCCGAATTGTGTACAATCCGATCTAAATTTAAATATACATATATATAATTGAAGTGATGCGTTAATTTGACCATACTTACACGACTTTCTCTTTTTGTTTGACCAACTCATCCCATTGGGTGCGTTTTTCTTTTAGGGTCTCTAAATAGGTGACTAGAGATTTTAAGGAATCACTGGCTACTTGACCAGAGCCCGGTCGAGGTTTGAATTGATCCCAATGCAATGAAAAACGTTCTATTTCATTGTTTAAATTATTGCACGTCCGATTAATTGTAGATTTGAACGAGTCAATCTATTAAAAAACTAATTCGCATACACAAATATTGATAAACGGTTATATTACAAATACTTGTTTTGAAATGAAGTGTTGGTGGTTGTCTAGAAGACTCTGAAGTCGTTCCCAAGCAGCTTGTAAACGGCTAACAGACTCAACTCGTTCTCGAGTCCAATTCGCCAAAGTTTTATTCTTCTCTTTAACTTCTTCAAATAGTAGTTGCATCTATATAATATTATAATGATTTATTGTATTAGTAACTACTTTGAAAAGTATACATACCTCAGGCATTTGTTGTTTAACAATGTTAGAATCAAATACATGTCCAATTTGCTCCATGGTCAATGGTTGCTTAGTAAGCGAAGCAGTCGACGTATTCACATAAGTTTGTAACTTAACAACATCCGCCGCAATTGAATCTTGCAAAGACGACAATAATTGCGACCAATAACTCCGATTATGCGACTCTAAATCGCATCGTAAACAAGATAGACTAATCACGAAACATCCAACTCGTTCTTCAGCGCTATAACAATTAAACACAGTTTAAAATTCACTTAAATGCACCATGTTGGAAATAGGCATTAAGTTATGTATGTATGTACGTATTTAGAAGAAATACCTGGGTAGTTTAGCTAATTCCTGCCCAAACGTTTTTGAAGCCCTAAAATTCAAATCCCAATGTTGCCAAATATGCAACTGGCTCGTGTCTAACACCCCTAAAGATAACCACGACCGCCAGTGCTCCACAACACCATTGAGACGCTCAAACAACTCTTCCGTATGTTTTTCCGTCTGGGAATAAAGATCTTTGCACTTAGAAATGATTTCTGTAAATATAGACGCGTCCGAAACTCCTCTGAATGATTTGGGTAAATCTAAAAAGCGCTGTAATTGATTGTGATACTTTTCGCGTAGTTTAGATTCGGGTGGGTTGAATTGTAGTTTGGTACCGCGGTATACCAAATCCGCGTAGATTTCTGGGAGGTGTAAGTGCACTGTGTGTAGACTGTTGCGGTATTGCACCTCGAATTCTTTCGCTAATAATTGGTCAATGTCCAATTTCCAAGGGGTCATGTTTGTGAAGCCCTACAGATTAACAGAATTATTTAGTGAATAGTCTAAGCGAAAGTTATGGATTACTTGTATTTCAACTTGAGTCATGATATCTCGAAGTTCTTTTGTTGTGTCTTTCCATTTTTGTAAATGCCGGATTAAATCCGTTTCGGATAAGTCTGAAATCTAGGATTAGAAGTGTATTGCATAATTGTACATACACAACCGGTTATATAAATAATATTAAACATCTTCAATTTTAGTTTTTAAACGATTATTTAAATTGGTATACTGGCTTTGCAAGACGCTCATTGGTCACGTTAAACAGAAGATTACCGTGCTCTGATTGGTTTGGTGGGGGTAAATTTAATATTTCTGGCGTCACATAATGTACTTATAAGTGTGTGTAAGATACTAATTGTATGTGTTAATCATAGAATCATATTATAGTTATTACGCAATGAAGACATGAATATAATTTGATAATATGACGTTTAAATTTGTTCGTATTGAAATAATTTTAGTGCTAAAAAAATGAAGGGGAAACGAACACACATTGCGTTATTATAATTAAAGTATTTGCATTAATGTTTGGGCTTAAGTAAGTAATTATTACGATAATTATGTAAATCTAGCATTGATTAATGAGCTTAGATTAGTGTAATTCGTCATTTTGTAAGTAAAGCCTGCTAAAAACTTATCAACATGAAATTCTCTGCTGACTTAAAAAACTACTAACAAACCTACAAATGGATTGTAAACTTAGTTTATTGTCAAGTTTCTAAAAAAATAGATTTTAGATTTCATATTTTCGATTCTATAGTACAATTTAAATATACTATATATATATATATATATATATATATATATATATATATATATATATATATATATATATATATATATATATACTCATTGCACGCGCTAATCATTGTAGAATTAGGTAATCATGTTATAATTATTACATAGTGGAGACCAAGCTTAAGTTATAATTAGACATCGACAACAAATCATACTTTTTCGAGCATTTGAGCGTGATACGAAGCTAACAAATTATTTTCTCTAGACAATCTATTCACAGCTGTTCGTAAGCTGTTTACATATTTCTCCACGGACCGGATATCCCCCCAAGACACAACCTCTTCCTGTTGGACTAATCGGGACAATTCTACAGCTCCTGTCAACAACATAGGCCTCTGGCATTCGATCATCCGATCCCCAATGGTGTTGTGGAAATTCGCGACTTGCTCAAGCGCTTTTGCCCATTTCGTAAACTGTTTCGCATGTTCGGCGGTTATTTCTATGTGGTTCGGTATCCGGTAACCCAAAGCAGTTAATTGACGGTATTCGCGCACCAAAGTGACCAAACGGGGCGAATAATTGACACGCATTAGTTGACCGGAAGAGAATTGGACCACTGGATCGGATTCTCTCAATCTAAATATAGAAATTTAGGTTAATTATAGATGATTTGGTGCTGGAATCGACATACCTTAAATTGTTGTTGTTTATTAAAACGGTGAGTTCACGCGTCCATGAATCAAATAGCTCAGTGTGTTGATGTTTCAAATCTTTCAGTAATTCAGCGGTAATTGATTGAATTTCGTCGAAACCGCTTAAATCATTTAAGAATTTATCTGCTGTTTGTTGGATGACTAAAACCTTTAAATCATTTGTAATTATAGTATTTGTATTTAATTATTATGTATTTGAACAAACTTTTGATTCCAATTGTCGTATATGAGTAATCTCTGTTATTATTTTTGGAGTGTCCGACATGACGCTTTGTTCAGGGAATATAATTGTGGATAGTTGTTTAACGTACTGTCCTAAAGATGTGAGTAGGTTTTGCCGCTCGGCTAGCAGCGTTTTCTTTAATACGGGCCTGTGCATTAGTTCAGAATAACGTCTAAACTCATACAATAGCTGACATAAAATAGAATGGTATTTATTAGATTGCATATGTGAGTTTATATGTTATATATACTTGTTGTATATTTGTTGCAACATTAGCAAGTTGAATTTTTAATTTTTCCGCGACTCGCTGTTCAGCTGGCGCCAATAAATATTCGAATTGTTTAATCGCGGTTTTCCACGAGTTTTCCGAGTATGGTCCACATTGTAGAGCGTTCAATTCTATTAAAGAATATCGGAAAAATGTTTCTTAACATTATAATAATTATATAAACACACACACACACACACACATACATACATATATACTGATAAAACCTTATAAGTCCAAATATTTACTAAATACCTGAAAATGGTTTAAACATCTCTGCTGTTTGTAAATCCTGGATTTCATTTTGATTTAACAATCTCGTTAGTTGTTTATGAATAGCACGTAAACTCAGCACCTATAAAAAAACATTTATAGTGATAAAAGGCGTATCAACTCATATAAATTTACTTGTGTTAATCGCCCAACTAAGTCACTTAAACTCTGAGGAGTATAACAATCTCCAGTCCATGGATGCAAAGAATAATTTGGCCAAAACAATTGAGTCAAATGAGTACAAGCACTATTCCATTTTGCGCCTAACGTAACAGACTGCTCAAGTAGATCACTAACTTCCGTATAATTACCATTCCATACATCCACATCGTATATTCGACGACTTATACATCGAATCACATCCGAAGCTTCAAATTTTCAATCATTTACTTACATATCTACAAATATATGCTTATACAAAATATTACCAATAATATCCATTAAATGTTGTATTCTTGTTCGAGGATATGGAGGGTCATGTCTCCATAAGTCATCCAAGACATTATGGGCCCCCTCTAAAGCGTCCTCCAGTTCTAAAAGGGGCAGAGCATCCAACATGCTATCCCCACAAGTAATAAATATAAATACGTTAATTAGATTTCATATATTTACCTAAAATCCCGTGCGAGAGGTGTGAGTATATCGCGAAACGCTAAACTAGCCGTTTTTTGGTCAGCCGTTTTAGCTAAATTCGCAACCGAATTCCAGTATTCCACTTCGTGCTCCAACGTAGATATAACTTGGAAAATATATACATAAAATATGAATGAGTATCATTGAATGTTAGTTGTGATTTAAGTACCTGATAAAGAATTATTTTCGGAATTCGATATTCCATCTCCGTCTGCAACAATGGCGGCTGACCGTAAACTAGTTAGAAATGTAGTCAGTTGTCGTTGTAAATTTAAATTGATTGCGTTGGTTTTTTTGCCTTCCTATAACGTTTAAAGGTTGTTTACGTAAATTTGTCAATATTTTGATGTAATATAGATGATCCATCTGTTGGCGTCTTTTTGAAGTGTGTGTTATTTCGACAGTTTGCAAAACTGATGCGCTTGATATGTAGTGTCAAACCTCCGCTGTAAGGTTTGACACTACATATCTATCAATGTCAAGAGCGTCAATATTGCAAACTGTCGAAATAACTCGCACTTCAAAAAGAAACCAACAGATGGCCGATATATATATATATACATATATACCTGTAGTAATAGAGGTGTGAATACGGTGTGTAAAGTGTGGTATAGGGCTGAAGTGGGTGAGCCATGAAGGACTACTAATTGCACAATATCGTAAACGTTGGTTTCGTTTATCCGGCTTGGGCGATTTTTGAAAAATATTACCATTCGGTTAACGAATGTGACCATCTATAACAATATATTACACATATGTTAGTTATAATTTATGCGTCAGCTTTATAAGCCTTTCGTAAATTTGTAGGTTATAAATATCTGTAAGAAGTACAACTTTACAAATAATGCAATTGAGAATAATTTCCTATAAGCAATATAGTGCAGGTTTCTTGCTGAAAATTTTTGGATTGAATTTTAATATTTAGCTAATAAAACAGTCTGTAGCTGATAAAGATTTGTAAGTACCATAAATTCATAAACAAAACTTTTACTAGTTACAGTTTTCTTCTACAGACTTATGGGCCGATTTTAAATATTCAACTTATAGGCATCTTAAACTTTCGTAAATCTATAGCTTATAGAAATCTATAAATGTCAAAATTAAAATACTAAAGTTAAAACTTTCTAAATAATACAATAATGAACAACGATCTATAAGGAACATTTACTAGTTACAGATTTCCACAACAGACTTATTTGTCGGTTTTAAATATTCAGCATGTAAGTCATTTATACTTTCGTAAATCTATATAACTTATAGAAATTAGTAAATACTAAAGTTTAAAATGTCTAAATAAGTCGCAATAATGAATAATTATCTATAAGAAAAATTACTAGTTACAGTTTTCCTCTACAGACTTATGAGTCAATTTTAAATATTCAGCTAGTAAATCTTAAATATTCATAAATCTGTAGCTTTATAAAAATTTAAATACCATAGGTACTAATTTCTAAATAATACAATTCTGAACAATTGTATCCATAAGAAACATTTCTTTCTTATAGATATAATCCTGTACCTATTTGTACAAGTTTTTCTCACTACAGAGTTACGGATCTATTCAGCTAGTAAGCCTTAAGACATTTGCAAATCTGTAACTTATAAAAATCTATACTGTGCGCTAAAAAATCATTGTGACCTTAATAGAGGCTTAAAGAGTAACCTTAATTATAATTATAAATACAGATTTATCATTTATATTTATTATATATTTAATCAACTGCTAAAAATCAGTAACTAATTTCGAGACATGGTTTGTGCGAAGCTTTTTGATCGAACACCCTAAGTGACCGCCACTCTAAATATATTACATACCTCATTATGGAAACAAATTTGTGCTGTTTGTTCATACGTTGCGTACAATATTAAGCACTGGTCATTATCTAAGAAATATTCAAGCTTTCCTTCCCCTATAAGATTATCTTCAATATCTTTCGATAAATCTATATTAAAATAATTGCCTAAAATAAATATATCGAGATTATTTAAAAATCATTCACATATAAGTTTGTAGTTACCAGTAATATTAACGATATATTTTTTACGTAAATCATCCATTGTGAATTCTACAAGAATGTCTTATTATTTGTATTATACGTTACCGTCGCAACGGCAACGGATATAGCCTTGGTCTCACCATTACACACCGTTGTCTCAACCATATTTCGTGGTCTCAACATACACCTAGCGCCATCATTCTAACAAATTATAAACTAAACTGACAATATTGGGTTATGATTAGGTTAGAAGTATGCATTATTCGCAATTAATAGTAAGTAATTAAGTATATAATTAACAACAATTTCTATAGTACAATTTACAGCAATTTCTACATCATTCGGATAGCTCTTCCGAATCATCCAGTGATGATGAAACGAGTTCCTCATCCGAATCCGATAGTTTCTTGTGCGATGTCAACATAATATCAGCAGCTTCAAAGAAAACGAAACGTCAATTCATCGAAACAACCGTCAATAAATATACAGACGCCGAATTCAATTCTCATTTCCAAATGAGTAAAACCCTAGCAGAGAAACTGATTCGTAAGTGCGCGCTGCGACTGCTACAAATTAACAGATAATAAATCATTTATTACACAGATGAGATTAAAGGCGCAAATGTTTTACCGACGCATATATTCGGACGGAAGAAAATCTCGCCGAAAAAAGCGTTTTTAATGGCTGTTTGGTATCTGGTGCACCAAGAAACATTCCGGCAGCTGTCGGAACGGTGGGATGTGTCGTTTAGTTCGGTGCATCGCATCATAACGAAAATCTTCGATTACTTCATTAACAGCGCGAAAGAACACATTTACTGGCCGCGCGATGACCGTGCGACAATTTCTTTACATTATTTCAGCGGTCTAGTTGGCATACATGGAGTTATCGGTGCGGTTGGTGAGTTTCATGTTCCGATTAAAGCGATTAAGAAGTCTTATGATGATTACATGAACCGCGACGGATACCATTCGGTGTTATTACAAGCGGTTGTCGATCATGAGATGTTGTTTACGGATGTTTTTTGCGGTAAGCCTGGTTCGTTAACTGAACCGACGATTTTGACTAAATCGCCGTTGTTTATGAATGCGTCTAGTAATGAATTGTTTAATGATACGGTGTTGATTGGTGATTATGGGTATCCGAATTTGCCGTGGTTGGTTCCGCCATTTTCGGGTGATTTATCGGATGATCAAGTGTTGTTTAACGCGAAACACGAGATGGCAAGGGGTGTTATTGATGACGCGTTTGGTGTTTTAACTAGTCGGTTTTCTCGTTTATTGAGTTTCAATAATTTGAGCGTTGAGTTTATTGTGAAATGTATTACTGCGTCTTGCGTTTTGCATAATATTTGTATTCGAAATCAAGAACAATTGGTAGAATTAAATCAGGATATGAATGTTGTTGAGTCACAAACGACGCTTGATGGATGCGAAAGTGATAAATACGAGTTGAGTGATTATTTTACGGAGTGTGCGAATGAATATGAGCAGCGTTATTGTGAGAAAACTGATGAGAAATGTAGAAAAGAACAGAGGCATTTAGAGAAATTAGAATTGTTACGCGAACGACGAGCTGTTGAATTAGATATATTAAATATTTTACAGCATTCAAATACATAGATTTTATTTATTAAAACTTGTTATATTTTATTCAAGATGGGTAAACATTTAATAGTTAAATACAAAAGCGATTTAACTAATTTATTATTAACAATACAAAACATTACAGTGTCTTCCGTTTTGGAAATATTGCAGAATTGTCAAAAAATGACTAGAGTGAACATGCACTTCCGGTTTGAATATTCTTTTTTAGCGAGCCATATACAAAACTTAAGTTTCAAGATTATAGCATTAGTAATTTTGGCTGTAGAGCGTTCACACACACACAGACGGAATTTCGAAAATAGTCAGACTCGGTTCAGAGAAGGTCAAAAGGTGTATTTCCGTTAAAAAAATAAACGCTTATAAAAGAAACTACTACCGTTGATTGAGGAATAATAAAATTATGAAACTTTAAACTTAAGATTTGTATATGCCTGGGGTGAAAACCTCCTATTTTTGAAAAGCATATTCCAACCGGAAGTGCATGTTTACTCAAGACTTTTTTTGCAATATCTCCAAAACGGCTATACTTGCAGTAAAAATTGTTAGAATAACATTGAAAGATATTAGAATTCTGCACAACTTTTGTTTGAAACATTTCTTCGAAAAGTACCAGTTACAAGATCTTATCTTATTGATATTGCCATAGTTACGTAGGTATGGGAAATTATATATAATAAATCGCATCTACTATGCATGTCAATTGTTTTAAATATTCAAATATTTTGACATTTAACATTTATTGTTAGTGTTACAAATTAGTTTAGTGAGGTACCTCTCGTAGGCCGTGGTTGGCAGCTCTAAGAATGACGTCAGAAAGAGAGGGTGTCTAGTCTTTTTCACAACATACGGTTGGCGACACTTTATTACTATGTGGTGGTACCGCTTTGACAAGTGCAGTAGGTGTCACTTTGTTCCCGCGTGATCGTAAATTTGTGTTGAAAGTCTGATTGTGCATAAATTCAAATTGATTAGCTTAGAGGATGATTTAAAACGAAAAAGAGAAATGATGAGATCAATGCGTAAAATTTGCTGATACTGTCAGTTGGACAGATAATTTAGGTTGGAAAATTAACAAAAATTTGGTTTCTATTAGTGATAACAATGTAGGCTGATTTTGTTTGGGAGGGGATGAGTATTACGTTCTCTTTCTGACGTCACGTATATTTTGAAAATAGCGATATTTCAATTGCTAATAATTAATGAACGATATGGTTTCAAAGTGATCCAATGCAATAAATATGTATTATATTACAATATAATTGTCATGTACAGGTTCATATTGCATTTAAAAACTATAGGTATCAACCCAATTGTGGTTTGTAATTGTATTTATTAATATTTTGGCATACGTAACCTAAATGTTAATAAATGTATACTAAGAAGAAATAATAACGCAATGCTTTTAATATATTTATAAATATATGTAATGCATTTATTTATATACATATATTTTATTTTATTACCTAATATTACATTTGAGAAATCTAAAACAATAAATACAAATTGGTAATATTCGATTAATAATCTGCAAATACTGGTTAAAGTCTATTGGAAATTAATTAAAGAATCACATCTGTAAAAAATCGTTTTAAAATAATAATTTATTTAATTGATCGATAGTAGAGGGTTAAATCAGCCGTGGATTTCCAAATGAAGTGTTTCACAGTCCGTAAGTCCATCGATGGATCTAAAATCTATATTTAAAGTGAAGTAAGCGGTTATAAAGAATTAAAATCGCATTTTGAATAAGATACGAAATACATACTTGATCGTTACACAAGAGCTCTACTTGTTCGGTGTTGGCCGCGGTTGTGGGTGACACATTCTCCGCGTCTCCACCAGGTGAATTTGCGTTTGATTCTCCTAGAAATTTTTCCTGTACATGCTCAGCTACTTTTCGACATTGGATAAAATCGTTGGCGATCAATCGATCAGGCTGTAAATATTATTTGTGAATGACGGCTTTAGTTTAGTTGATAATAATCATTCGATACCTTTTTCGATCTGTCTTGTTTTATCATACTGGAATGTGCTATTAAATAAAATTGCACTTTTATAAATTTATTCGGACAATTCTCCTCCACATTTGAAGTCACCCAACTTGGGACCGTTTCGTTGAGGAGTGCAGTTTCATTTTCACCTCCTGCATCACCGACGAGTACTCGGTACAAAGTGCGTCCACCAACTTCACTACAAGTAGAACGGTATTTACATTTTTACTTTCTTATACAAATGTATATAAGAAAGTATTGTAATCATGAACATTTTCGAACTCGTAATTTTAACGGAAATACACCTTTTGACTTTCCCTGAGTCGAATCTGACTATTTTAACCATTTCGTGTGTGTGTGTGTGTGTGTGTGTGTGAACGCGCTACAGCTAAAACAGCTAATGATATAATCGTGAAACTTAAAACTTGTATATGGCCCGGAAGAAAATCTCCTATTTTTGAAAAGAATATTTAAACTGGAAGTGCATTTTTTGAAAATTCTACAATATCTCCAAAACGGCTGCACTTACACGAAATATACTAGTATTCAAAATGAAAGATATTAATATTATGCACAACTTTTGTTTGAAAAAATCTTCAAAAATTGTATCAATTATAAGAAAATTGCTATTTACATTTTTAAATGCCTTATTTATATTGCTATGACATATAGTTGTAGTGTGAAAGTGTTTAAAACATTAGTAAAAGAATAAAATGATTATAAATTAGGTTTTTAGTTAATTTGAAGACTAAAAAACGTTCGGCCATAATAATTTCTAATATAACGTAATGAATAATTATATTTTCTTGATTATTTTATATTTTAATATACTCCTATCTAAACAAAATATACCTACTACGTATAAGAAAGTCTATAATAAGAATCATTTGGCATAGTATTAAGTTAGCGCCCTGTAATTCACTAGTGCAATATATAATAACGGAAACGCTTAAATGTCAACATGCGTTCTGAGGGAAGTAGTATTCGAATGCTTGAAAACCTTAAAATAGGGTAGTACCAACATTTTATGACAATCCATACCTAAATATTAGTGGAGTATGGGTTGGAACTGTAAAATATAATCTCCTGGAATCGGGATCTGCTTCAACACCTCGCCAATGCTCTAAAAGCGCTTGCAAAAGCAATTTACCATAATTAACTTTTTGGTCTGGTTCCACGCAAGCTCCTAAGCCTGCATCTCGAGCAGACACCCACGCCGAAAAGCAATCAACTTCTTCTTGCCCCAAATGTATCGTCAACATCTGCAAATAAAATATAGAACCAACACCTGGGATAACACATTTAATTTCTACATACTCCTGTTTTGAGGTCAACGTTGAACCAATTCGGTACATAAACCATTTTGAAACGTTTTTTGATTTCTTCTTCAAAATCCACTTGGCCCAAATCTTCCACTTTACACGCCTAATAAAAAATTCTATTTGTATGATTCAAAACGGCAACTCAGTTATGGTTTATAGGTAAAAATGAGATTTAAAAAATGCTCTTTTTCCCATAACGTTCAAATTTATTCCTAATTTGAAATAATAACCTTAAGTCTTTATAATTCACCCCCCGGTTACCCTAAAGATGATTTATTAGTCTAAACCGGCCGATATTATTTTAAATTTGAACCTTTTTTTTATCTCATTTCTACCTTTTAAAAAGAGTATGAGCGGCGTAACTTTTTTCTAGAAACAATTAAGTAGAAAACTCTAAGAAGAGCAATTTTTATTAAATTTCGAAGTACTAGTTTTCAGTTTTTGTCTATTTTAAGAAAAACTGTACGTTATTTCGAAAATATACTTGTATAGTAAATGAAAACTAATATAATTGTCTGCACTTTTTGTTTGAAAAGTTTTTTGAAATACCTTCCGGTTTACGTGCTATGAATTTTAGTAAATTCGTGAATAGGCATGATGTTATGTATGTATTAATTTTTGAACTGTGTAGAATTTTGCGCTTGAAAATCGTGATGTAACGATCTCCATTAAGATTTGACAAATCAAATGTATGACCTAGTATATAATTGAGATATTTTTGTTTTCGTATAAGAACACTGCAGATATTTTTATAATAAGCAGTTTTAAAGTTACGTCGATTACGCTCTTATTTGACAAATTGTATCTATATATATATATATACCTTTAAGACGTCATAGACTGCAACATTATTGTTTGTATCTTTAGTTATTATGTGTCTTTTGTCGTTAAGAACAGACGCGGCACGTAGGGCTGCGCCCCCTTGGATACAAGAAAGCGTTGTTGTGTTTGTGTGTTTAAACTGATTTTGTCGTCATCTATAGTATGTTTTTGTAACGGTGGCAATTTCCATCGTTTTATATTCGACTCGGAGGTTGATACCTGTTAAATTTTTTTTTAATATATATATATATATATATATATATATATATATATATAAATAATTAATAGAAAATTTCATCAAACATTTAATGCCTACCCAAATACTTTGCATGTCTGTAGCGAAGCATAGTTTTAAAACCGGCGCACTCTCCACACATACAACAACGCTATTATTTATATTTCGTAATTCAGTAACGATTACCTACAATTAATCATTAATTAATGCTGAAATGGTTCACTCAATTCGGGTCATGCAAGCTATTTCATTTTGGATTATTAAAAATAATTGTTCTGTATTCGTAAAAATAATATTTGGTATCATTAGTTCTTAATAAAAGCGTGTATTATTTATTTATTCGCAATTGAAATTTATTATAATTTTAGAATTGTGACGTCAGAAGTTGGCAGTAAATGTTGCCAACATTAGCATAATTACTATTTATGTCTGCCATTAAGTTGTAAACTTATAGATAGTTGGTTTGCAATTAGTCAATTAAAAAATGATTAAATTAATCAATTAAAATATAAATTCTATAACTGATATAACAGCTAATACAATTCGGAATTTGCAATCGTCGAAAGTAATACAACTGTAAGAAAATTGTCAACATGTAATATTACCAACCATAGTAAACATTGAACAAATTATGAAATCGCCAACCTCTGACGATATTTTGCAAGAAACGATTTTTAATTATTTCGTAAGTAATGTATATCTGTACAAAAAAAAAGGTACAATAACGAATATTTGCATTTAATATTTAAATAGAAAATGCATGCATGACCCGAATTGTGGATTAATTATATGAAAAGAAAAAGGAGTAGATGTTCTATACCGTTCAACATCAGTTTAAAAAATGTTTCATTGTGGATAAAAAACACCTTCCCCTTTACTTTGCATTCAATTTGAATTAAGTTTAAATAACAATAAACAACATACTTGTCGATCTCTTCCACCAGAAATGACATGACTAAACGTCTCTGTCGCTAACAACGCCCAAACAGCTTCTTGATGCGCTCGTATTGTTTGAACACATCTAATCAATCAATTATATACACAGCAATCGAACATATATTTGTTACATACCTTTGTTGGCCGATGGACCACAATTTAATTGTGCCATCTGAACTACCAGACAAACATTGAGAGCCATCTTTAGAAACTACAAGCGCTTTTACATTATCCATGTGTCCCTTGAGTTTAATTAATTTGGCACAAGTACGGGGGTCCCAAATCCGGAGTACTTTCTCGGTGGAACCGCTCACAATTACGCTACCGGAAGGATTCATTGTGAGGCTGTAGATTGATTCTTTGTTTCCGTTTAAACTCGACGCTACAAAAAAATATGATTATATTTCGTATATATAAATATATAATAAAGTTTTTTGCTTATGCTCTCTCTCTTTACCAGATATGCAGACAATAGTCTTACGTCATTTTGTAACTAAAATTTAAAAAAAAATTGTAACTAAAATTTAAAAATACGGTGATACTAGAATTTTAAAAACTTGCATAAAAAAAATTAAAAACGACACGTACATCTTCCCTATCGTGTTTAATCAACTACTTTTACATTTCAAGTAATTTATTGCGTACTTAAATTACTTTTAATTAATTACTTCCCATCTCTACTGTTTCATGTTACCAAGTTGTTACTTGTGGATATATATATATATATATACATACTTGTAACCGTATTATTGCTGGCTGTAAGAGCTGTTAAGGTGTTCACATCCCATAAGAAGATAGATTTGTCTAGACCAGCCGACGCGACTTGTTCCCGATCTTTCGCATACGCAAGTGCTTTGACGTAATCTTTATGCGTCCGTAAGGTTGACATGCAAAAACCTTTATGCGCATTCCATACTTTTACAGTTGTATCCGAACTTGCAGAGATTACTAAACAATACATTATATACTTTATTAACTCGAAAGTATAATTTAAATGGAATCCGGAGAATTCTTCCCCAGAAAATCATCTCTGCCAATAGGTCCTGAGATCAATTCATCTCCACACAATTTATTCTAGACTAAAGTAATTAAATGTACATTACAATTAAATTATAATTTAATTCGTAGTTTTTCCATTTGTACCTCTGACTACCGTTTATTAATTATTAGCAATTAAAGTTTCGTGACGTCAGAAAGAGGATTTGTATCTACCCCCATCAAACCATTCAGAGCGCTGTAATCTTTTGTTTAACGTGACCAATGAACGTTTTGGAAAACCAACTTAAATTATCTCTGAAATATAATTTCGCGCAATTAGTGCTAAATACTATAATTCCCAGATACAAATATAAAATGAGATAAAATTAAAAACAATTTGAAGACAGTGTCACCAACCGTATGTTGTAAAAGCACTAGACATCTCTTTCTGACGTCATCCGTACGGCTATTAATGCGCAACTTTAAACATTTATATCTTTAACTATATATTTCTAACGATTAAAATGCAGATCAATAATCTAATATTATAAGAAGCTTTCATAAAAATTGTAAATATGAAAAATATCAGCCCTTTTGCTCCCTGATAATTAGTCTCCGACGATTAGTTTTCTTATTTGTGATTTTTCATGATTAGAATAGCGCAAACTTGACATTTTCTCGTCGAAACTCAATCATATAGAGACGTATTATCGGGGAAACAATTGTGTGGGGACGAATTGATCTGGGAGGGAATTCTCTGTAAACGAATTCTAAATACATACAATTTCGGCCGCCACAACACAAAACAATGTCGTTCACCCAATCAGTGTGGTGTTCCATATTTTGTAAATAATTCTCGTGCATCCATACGCGAATGATCCCGTCGCGACCAGCCGAATACAATCGGCCCATCACAGGGTCGAATTGCAACGCGTTTACGCCGGCCCTGTGTTTTCTTTCTTCCGGTTCGCAGATGACCATCGACACCTTTACATATATAAATAAATATATGAACGACACTAACTTAGTTCGGATTTTACCTGTACTTTTTTCCGGCCTCCTTGCATACCTACTTTATGATTAGCCATGTTTATCAACGTTTATGTGGGCCATACATAAACTAGGTTACAATTTTCAAATGCAAAATCATGTATAGAGACATTATTCACATCCAATGAGTAAACACACACACATATTTGCAATTTAATGAAAGATATTTGAGACAATTGGACATAAGGTTATCATTTTACAACAACTGTCAAATTATATACATATATAAAGCAGTGTCGTACGACTCGATTCATCAATTTTTATTAAATCGATACGGATGTTGTTTCAAGTAGAATATTTATTAATATATACGATACTGTTTAATAAAATTATAAATTAATTAATTTGTTTAAAACTATAGACATTTTGTAAATATTAACACAAATCCAGAACGAAACGCCTATGTTTGGTGACGTACATGTTTACAAATATTCTATTGTGACATATCATTTTATATTTCTATTTATTTACTATCCATACACATACATTTTATTTGATTACTAATATAAATCCAGGTAAAAAGAGGTAATAATTGCTACAATTGGCATGGGATAAAGTAATAAATTCGATTTTCTAGAAAATGGGTAAAATTTTCATCGAACATATGGGTGGCACACGTCTGTTTTCTTGTGCTAGATGTGATACAAATCTGACGAATCGATCAGAGTTGATAAGTACACGGTTTACAGGGGCTACAGGTAGAGCTTTCCTGTTCAATAAAGTCGTTAATTTGACGTATAGTGACGTGCAAGATCGTGTCATGCTTACAGGTCGACATATGGTACATATATTAGTGATTTATATTGAAATTGGTGTATAAATGAATCATTTTAGGTTAGAGACGTTGCTTGTAAATCTTGTGATTCAAAATTGGGTTGGATGTATGAATTCGCAACGGAGGATAACCAGAGATATAAAGAGGGACGTGTTATACTTGAAAGAGCTCTTGTTACTGAAAGTGACGGAATCGAGGAAAGAACGTATAATAACGTTAATTAATTGAGTTTTGTCATATTTATTTATATATTGTTAGGTTTAGTTTATTTCATACGCCATTTTGTGTTTAAAAAACCATTTTAGTATAGGTGTTGCCAACTGCAGCAAACCAACGTCTATATATTTAATAAAAACATTTTAAAATTATATTTTTAAGTGTAATTAATGGTGAATTATAGAAACATATATGATTGGTTAATTCCAATATTTGTATGTTTAGTTTTATTTGAATTAAGTCGTATTTTTTATAGTTTTAATTTAATTTTTTATTCTTCTGTTGGCAACGCTATTTATTGACAGCACGCAAAATTACTTTATCCAAACATTATTTTGTCGAGTATTTCATGTTTTTCTAGTGTATTAAATAGCTATATTTGTCTAAATTTAAGTAAATATGACTTGTATACGTATAATTAAGCTTTTATGTTTATTTATAAATAATGATATTGAGTTTGTTAAATTATATTATTTATGGACGAGCGCATTTTTGACGCATGCGCATTACGTTTGTGCTGTCATTGTCAGCTGACGAGCCTAAACAGACATGACAGACATCTTGCACTACAGTTACAAGACACCTAAAACTTTGTTAACGAATCAAAAATGACAGAAACTTAATCAAACACCCTCGCTATTTATCTAAATTTACATAAATCTACTGTATTTGTGAGTATAACTATTTGCAAATGACATATATCAGGTGTTGTGCTTATTGTTGTGACTTCAAGTGACGTCATGGTGATACATTCATGAGAAGCTTTGCTTTTAATCACAGGTAGGTAAATATACATTTTGTTTATATTCATTCGTAATTATCGATAAGCAATATTTATTTTACAAGTTTCCGCTTTGATTCTCATGTATTTCGAGTTACATTTCATTTAAAACAAAGCCATTATTTGTGTATTGTCCTTGAAGTGTTTTATATATACAATGTTTAAAAAAAATCGCCTGATACCTAAATGTATTTATTATTAACAATAATTGAAATGTATTAGTTGTGTTCATATTTTTGTTATTTTGTAAATAACTTGTTTGTAACATCTGCCGTTGATTTAAGTGAGAAAGTGATTTTTAAGTAGGACGCATATTTCGCAATTTTAGTACAAGTTTGGTTTACATACGTTAAATTGGTGACATTGAAAAGTACTTTTAGTTTTTTTGTTGTTACTTAATTTTATAACTATTTTTTATGCATATTAACACTTCAGTCAAGGAATCTATTTGTGTTTTAATTGATATCTTATAATATAATAGTGTGGTTTTTATTTTAATGTGCTGTAATGTCTATAAATTAATTGTGATCAAGGTCATTTCTAAAATTAATAAATTGCAACATATTTAGTTATAGTTTAAACCTTACTTAACACTCGGTGCATCCCCTGAATTTAAAATTTCGTTGTGATTCGTCGGAATGTTATCAATATTATATTCCATTTGATAAACACTATGATATTTATAATTAATTGGAATGTGTAATATATACAAATCAATATATGAATATATATATATTTTTTAGGCAATAATTTAAATGAACAATCATGGCGTGTCTACAAAACGGCACAAGTCTTTTAAACAACAACAATCTATCGTCGTTCAAACATAATATTATGAAATACGATGAATCACATTCAAACATGTGGAATTCGACACAAATCAACAGTTTTTTGAACAAAAACTGTCAACTTCCTTTCCGGAACAACAACAATACCAAAGACAACAAAACCGGCGATGTTTCTGCTGACGCCGAACCAACAAATAAAGAACCACAAATTGATACAAGAAAAATTAGTGCAACTAGAGTAACTGTAGACAATATGGATAAGAAGCCGCTGGAAGAAACTGGTTGGATGAACAACAACACGATCAATATTGATGCGACGTACACAGATGACCAAGCGATTGATAATCGATCGACAAATCATTCCGAAACCGAGTCGAATGAGCCGCCGCATCATGCGCGCCGCCCCATGAATGCGTTTTTAATATTCTGTAAACGACATCGGACGGTGGTCAAGAACAAGTATCCGCATTTGGAGAACAGGGCCGTCACGAAAATATTAGGGGAATGGTGGGCTGCTCTTGAAACTGAAGAAAAGGCTTGCTATACTGAATTAGCTAAACAGGTAATTTCACTATATTGGGAACATATTTCAGGACGCATTTTCTTGTAATTGGTACACTTGTCGAAGAAACTTTTCAAACTAAAGTTGCGCGAAATATTTATATCTTTTATTTTCATATTACTTATTTTTACTATAAGTGCAACCGCTTCGGAGATATTACAAAAAAACGCAAAAAATTACTAGAGTTAACATGTACATCCGGTTTGAATATTCGTTTAAAAAATAAGCGATTTTCGTGCGACTCATATAGAGTGAGCCATCTGTTGGCTTCTTTTTATAGTGCGTGTTATTTCTACAGTTTACAACGCTGACGCACTTGACATTGATACATATGTAGTGTCAAACCTCCGCTGTAAGGAGGTTTGATACTACATATCTATGAATGTCAAGCGCGTTAGTGTTGCAAACTGTTGAAATAACACGCACTTCAAAAAGAAGTCTACAGATGGCCCACTCTATACAAATCTAAGTTTTAAGCATCATAATTTTACCTTCAATAGTTTTAATTTTAACTGCATCCCCCTCTCCCCCCCCCCCAAGTGTAGACAATTGTACTGCCTTTCGTTTACCAAATAAGCATATTTTCGAAATAACGCCTCGTTTATCTTAAAATAGACAAAAATTGAAAACTGCGCTTAAGTAAACAACCAATTCCGGTTAGTAAATAGTTGCAAAGTAAAACAAAAACTAATGAGCACCTCTAAATCTAATAAAAATCTTAACAACTCTACAGTTCTGTAAAGAATATATTTTACAGTATGTCGTTACATAAGTTACAAAAATTATGTTTAATCAATGTTTCGCAAATCAATTGATATTATTTCAACTGTTTCTTAAACGAATCTGTAGCTCTATAAGGAGAGTCTATATTCTCCTTATAGAGCTACAGATTCGCTCAAATAATTATGTAATATAGATGAAGCTATTCTGTTGTTCTGTAAGGTGAAGCTGTAAATATTTGAAAGCCTTACAGTGTTTTAATGAATTTCATTACATAAATCAATATTTATTAAATCGTTTAAAATATTTATAGATGCTCTTTACAGTATTATAGAATTTCTGTTGTTCTGTAAAGTGAAACTGTAAATGTATAAAAGCCGTACAGTTTTTTAATGAATTTCATTACATAAATCAATATTTAATAAATATTATTAAATCGTTTAAAATATTTATAGATGCTCTTTACAGCATTATAGAATTTCAGTTAGAATTTGATTTTAAAATATGTTTTATTTGGTTTTTCTTAGTATAAAAATGCGTTCTTCTCTGCCAATCCGAATTTTAAATGGTACAAATTACCAGCACCGCCGCTGCGTACACTGAACACTCGTCCAGGTAATATAACAAAAACATCTCCAATAAAGTCTCTTCCAGATACCGAGGTAGCAGAACCCCAACAATTGTTTACCCCTGGTAAATTAGCAGATGAAACTCAACTGGGTAGCATAACCAGTCTAATCAAAACTAGTACGACCACAAGTAGCTCTCATATCAAAAAAGCCGCTAAAATCGAAGTAGCACCAACCACAGAACTTGATTTCAAATCATATTTATTGTCACCGCAAATGAAACAAACCGAAATCATCCAACCGGCGAAACCGTTCAAAAAACGATCCGTTCACGAGTACAAAGATAATAAAAATATCGTACGCCGTATTTTTAACGCAAAAGAAACTGAACCAAGCCCAAAGAAAACCGTTTTCGATAGCTCATTACTAGAAGAAGCCCTTGAGGACTTTGTAAACGATGAATCATTCGTTAGCGATACTGAAATGCAACGTATGGACAATTTAACGCAACAAGAATTGATAAATAAAGTCGTCGATCACATGTGTTCATCGAAAACCGAATCATCGGATGATTGTAACACGTGCGCAATGATTCACGGCAACAAAAAAGAACCGCGAAAATCAGTACGGTCCTGTAAAGGTTTACGCTACGCGAAATTCATGGCGGAAGGAAAACTATTTGTAAACAAACGAAATAATAACAATAATAAGCGGCAACACGCTGAGAAAACACCGCCTTTGTATCTAAATCACAGTGATAAAGTGATGCCTACAATCGAACTAAATGAAACGATAAAAAAACTAACAGAACGTACAATCGGATCTGTGAAAGCACAACCGGATGAAGAGCACACGAAACGGATGTTCAACGCAGCTGATTTTAATTTGGATGAGAAAATTGACGCTCTGCCTAGTTTGAGTTTAGAGAAGTTTCAGCAGAAGAAGAAGGATAATAAGAAGAGGAAGTTTGTACGTGCAACGAAAATCAAAGTCGAGAAACATGGCTTTAAGGAATCGTTGATTGGTTCGCGTAAGCGTAAAGCGCGTAAACAAAGTATTACGCGGTTGGATCCACAAATTGGGGATTTGGATGGGTTGGCTACTTTGGCGGAAGTCGCTGCTAAAAAAGCAAAAATCGATCAACAAAAGTGTTAATTAGTTACCTTATTAATATAAAAATAGTAGTTACCCGTGCCTATATAAGATATATATATACACATATATCTAATTTTTTATTAACCAATTATACCTAATATAAAAGATATTTTGCTACTAACATATTCATTGATTAGATCATGTTTTAAAAATGAGTGAAATGTTACGTTTTTTTTGAATATTTTATTTTGTTGTTTTTATCCGTTAGACGAATGAATGTTTACTTATTATTTTAAAAGATGTTATTATATAAATATTTATAGCTTGTTTTAATTAATCATGTTACTAAAATATTACTATTTATTAGTCGTTAAGTGTGACAAAAGAATATATTAATTGTAGGTATTATACGAAACGCAATAATTATCACTGCTTCAAAACAACAATTTTATATAGACAAATATCCAAATACTATTCGCAGCATCAATAACTAACTTCCGGTCATAAGATCTTACCGAGAAATACATTTATACGCTCATAAGTGTGAAAAGATACATTTAATATGTTTATAAAAATAAATGGCTAATCATAATAATTGTTTTACCATAAATGTTAATTGTTTCACCATAAATTTGTTGGATTGAAATTAACATACTAATAGTGCAATTCAAAGCAAGTTTGCAGATATGTTACGCGAATTTCTAAACGTTTAAACTAATTTAATTGAATTACAAATCAAAAATTAAACATATCTTTTGAAAAGTATAACTAGATCTTTAAAAAATATACAGATTCTCATTACAGATCTATAAACTTGCTCTGAATTGCTCTATAAGTTGTAAACATGTAATGTAAGTCTCAGTAAGACGCCATTTTAGCTGTCTCGTCCTGACGGGTTCAGGTGACGCGCGAATTTCATATGCTATAACATAGTCATAATTTCTGTTAATAATACAAAGATATTTCCGTTTACAATAGATATTAATAATCGTTTTGTATTTGCCAAAAAGTAATAATAACTCTTACAATTACAGATGACCATTTTTTGTTTCATTTCAGTTGTGAAATCCAAATAAATGGTACATATTTTTTAATATAACCGAATGTGATACTTATTTAATTTTTAAAATTATATAGTTAATTGTAACATTACACATATTATACCTACGTACATATGTATATGTAATCTCGTCATTTACGTGGTTGTTAAATTGACATTTTCACGTTTTAAGCGAAAAGCTTTTATGACGCTAAAAACTCCCAATTTTGACGAAATTTTATTTGATATCAAACACCAACCGCGTAAATGTAAACTATACATACAAATAATCACGGAAAAGTGCCTTTATTTCAATCTGACATGACTAATATGATCTATTAATTTTTTATTACAAAATGTACTTAAAATAATTAATAGTGTCGATTCTAAACAAGTTTATTGTTTTGTAACATATTTAAATATTAAAAATCGCGTAATAAGTATTGCGCGGACGATAACCAAAAATAGACTTTTTTGTCTGAATTGCCAGAAAAATTAACAATTATTAATTAGCGCAATTTGTACTTTTAAATCATGAATACAAAAATTATTAATGAAATACGATTTGTTTACAAGATACAATTTAATAAACAACTACGTGTTTTGAGGTTTTAAACAATAAATATAATCAAATTTCTGAGCTTATTTAATCTAAATGATTGAGATTTCATGATGACGAATGAATTGTGATAAGAAATTTATCACAATGAATTAAATATTTCCTGGAAAATGTAATAATTTATAATGTATTACGTTGCTATGATGTAGTTTAGAGAGAAGCTAGTTACACGTAGCTATTGTAGCTCCTCCCATAACTACGTCATAGTAACGTAACACACGCCTTGCTATCGTATTACGTTACTATGACGTGATCGTAATGTAATGCGACTGAACAATGACAGCTTATTTTATCAACCGACTTTAAGTACGTCTTTCCATCCACCAATTCATGGATTTAAACGATTTTAAGTCTTGTATTTAATGTTTACCATTCCGCAATATATGATCGATTTACAGTAGTGTCAAAATTAGTTTTAATGACACATCGGCCTATACGTAAATAAACCCACTGCTGGGAGTCTACACGATTGCCTTGATATCGCATTACGTTACTTTGGGAGGAGCTTGTGTAGCTATACTAGCTTCTCTCATATGTACGCCATAGTAGCGTAATGTGATGGCAAGGCGAGCGGCTAGTCACTCGCTTTGCTATCGCATTACGTTACTATGACGTACATATGGGAGGAGCTTGTAAAGTGCCTTCAAACACTATGTTATGGCAACGTAATGCGAAAACTAGGCGAGTCCAGTAAATCTGTGGCCCGTGGGTATAGAAATTAATTTTTAAATTGTATTTTGAGGGAAAAATTGTTTCTAGTTTCGCTTCACCCGTTTTAAACGAGTTTTGTAGCTCTGAATAGAATTGATCGGTGCTGGAACACGGCTTTTTAATAGATTTTGAAGATTAAATATAGTTTTTGAGTATGTACTTTAGAGTACAGCAAATCTTTTATATATTTAGATATTCTTACAGAATTAGAAGCAAATTTAGAATTGCACTATAAGTTATGAGTATAAATTACAACGTAGGTATAACATTATTATTTGTAAGAAATAATAATAAAGCAACAATTTAAATATATTTTTATGTATGTACATATAAACCAAATAAATATTTAGTTTCAATAGACATAAGGTAATATCTCTTCCAAATAATAAAATTTCCAAACTTTTAGAAATGAGATAATATATTTGATATTATAAATACAAGAGTACCTAGACATAATGAATATAATGTATTTATTTATTTATAAAATTCATGTTCACTTTCATCTTTCTTGATGTTGTTCTTATAACCTTTTTCAAAATCTTTCGGTAAAACAATATACCGGTTCTCCCTCACCGCATGCATACCCGCCTCCTGACAAATCGCGTTGATATCCGCACCAGAAATGCGATCCGGCCGCGCGACAAAGTCCTCCAAATCCACCTCCTCCGACAGATTCATCTTAGTGGTGATCGTACTAAAAATCAACCGCTTCTGTCGCCGATCAGGCAACGGAAACTCAATCTTCCGATCGAGACGACCAGGGCGCAAAAGCGCTGGATCCAAAGTATCCGCTCGGTTAGTTGCCATAATCACTTTTACATTCGTAGTCTGATCGAACCCATCCATCTGGTTGAGTAACTCGAGTAAAATACGTTGTACTTCGCGATCCGCACCGGTTTGAGCGTCAAACCGTTTCGTAGCAATCGCATCGATTTCATCAATGAATATGATCGCTGGTGAATTTTCTTTTGCGAGTCGGAATACGTCGCGTACCATTCGTGGTCCTTCGCCTAGGTATTTCTGGACGAATTCGGAACCGACGACACGGATGAAGGCAGCAGTGGTGTGATGTGCCACCGCTTTAGCTAGCATTGTTTTACCGCAACCGGGCGGCCCGTACATGAGGACGCCGCGCGGTGGGTCAATGCCGATTTGTTTGTACAATTCAAAGTGAGTAAGTGGAAGCTCAACCGCCTCACGGATTTCTTGTTTTTGCATATCCATACCGCCAATATCACAGTATTGGACATCTGGTTTCTCATCTATATCGTTAAAAAGAAGTATAATTTATAAGTTCTACACGTGCCCATACATAACATACCATGTTGACCTTGTTGCTATTTAATCAAATAGTAGTTTTGCGCTCAGAAATGGATATAAAAAAAACCTGTGTGCTTGAATCGCGAATAGGAAAACGGTATTAATACATAAATAGCGCAATGTGCTTATATTATTTACATATATCAAACTAGAACCCGGTTGAAAACAACAGAAAAAACGTCTTGATTTGCACTTAAATAACTTAGAATCCTAAAACGCTAAAAATATAAAAACTTCTGAAATAGCTGCGTAATTTAATGAGGAATATTTATAAACTATTGAAATTCCTCCGTTAAGCGTATAGAATAGAGAAACAAATCTCTAAGAAGAACGGTGGAAGTGTAAACCAAATAAAAAACTGTAATTTAACATAAACCCCAGTGAAAATTACTCAAAATTGTATTAAAAAAATACAAATTTGTTGTTTAATATTGATATTGAACGATTAAATCGCCATTAATGCTAAAATTTGATAATATATCTAAGAATTTGTTATAAGAGCGTCCCTCAACAGCTGATCTAATTTGTGCCTAACTTCAAGTCGTCCGTACTCTATAGTTAATACAATTACATCCGAGTTTAAATGTATAACCCCCACTGTGCAAAACTCTACTTTTGGCACAATCAAGGTCAAATTGGTATGTTATACTCCAATTTATAAATTACTTACCGGCTTGTAGCATACTGATGGAAGAATCAGCTTCTGGTGGTAGAACGTCAACTAGAGCATTACTGTGCTTGTGCAACGCGACACTAGCGGATGGTTTTAATAATTCGCGGTCAATTGTTGATAAAATCCGTACGTAATAATTAGAGCCGGTTGTCGAGCCGACGATACCTGTATTCTGATCCACCGCTTCCAGAAACTGCCCGATTACTAACGGAACAGATTGAATCCGTTTCACTTCTTCCTGTGCATGTAAATACTCCTTTTTCAAATTGCGTTGTTCGTCCTTAATATACTCTTCCTGGACTTCTAAGAACTCCAACATTTGTTGCAGTTTCTACAAGTAATAAACAGGTACTTTAAAATATGTTTAATTATTTCGGAATCGTTACCTTGTATTTAGTATATAGATCTTCCATATCCAAGTCTTGGAGAGTTTGTTTTTGTTCGGCTGGACTGCCTTCATCCTAAACACAAACAAATAGAATCGTTTCTTTTGCTAGATTTGTTGAATCATATTTACTTTATCAGGCAATGTAATTTCGATTCCTTCCATTTTAGAATGACTTGTAGTTTGTTGCTAGCAAAACTGAGCAATGCATCAACGCACAGCAATGTATGGTGTACGCACTAGTGTCACTAGTTGCGATTTTAGTTTATATTTTACCCGTCATTTAGTACCTGTGATTCCTAACTGATTTTTTAATACAAAAAATTGTAAATTAAACAGACCATAATTTTATTATCATCAAAAATTAGTTTATAATCAATTGGTTTTTAATTGTTGAAAAGTCGCCCAACACTCCAAATCAGTTGAAAGCTTAGTTGGTAGATGGTGCAAGTAGTTATGGTGATTACTTGTACCTTAATTCACAGCATAGCAATCGGCAGAAATACGATTGCGGTGCTCGCGC
>JADQWA010000855.1:0-245907 GCA_018344505.1 Nebria ingens riversi
CATATGGAGTGTAGTGATGATTCACGCCACAAAAATGTTCTTCTTATGTGAATTCGACTATAGATACATATAAATAAAGATATCCCTTTCTAGTCAAAATTAATTCGATATACATAAAAAGCATCAAAATTTTATTCTTTAATTATTCTTAATATGTAAACAAAATGTATTATTCTCAGAAAAAAATGTCGTACAGTTGTATAAGCAATAAAAAATAGTAAATAACCAGAAAAATACTGTTGTTCAATATCTATATCTGCTAAAATTGGATTATTTCGAGTTATCTTGACCTTGTAGCGATTTTTTGTGACGTCATCGCTGAAAATATAGGGTCGTTCACACAAAGAGTTCGCAATATAATTAGAATATGCACTATTTTTACTTTCTTATACGAATGTATAATAAGGAAGTATAGTAAATAGTAATCATGATAAGTTTCGAACTCGAGATTTTAACGGAAATACAACTTTTGATGTACATATTGTCGTCCTCAGAATAAGTGCATAAATATGATTGAGAATGAGTTGCACGAAAGAAATGTTGTGAGCAAGCGGAAAAAAATAGCGTATATGAATAATTTAATTAATTTGAATGTAGCGAAAAAAATTGTAAGCTGAGGATAGAGTTGAATGGTGAAAGATAGTCAAAATGTGATTGCATATAAAGAGTCTTCTTCCAGTCCATTTGATGAGAATAGGTATGAAGAAATGAAACTAAAAAATATCCGACCATAATAATTGCTAATATAGTATAATAAATAATTATATTTTCTTGATTTTTTCTAAATTTGTGTTTAATATCCCAAGCAAAATATAGTTACTACGTATAAGGAAGGCCAGTGCATGTCCATCACAAATATCTTTTATTTGCGCGCGGTTACAGCGTTTTAAATATATCGACTAACCTGACCTACGTGAATACCCTAGGACTTCGCGCTCACAATATTTTTCCTGAGTAATAATTTTACTGCAGCTTATTCAAATACGATGAAAATGTTAATATTTCCGATTAGGAGCATTTGACATGTTTTTACAAATGACATAATTACAACAGATTGTCAGTTTAATATAAATATCAAGATAAGGAAAACAAATAATTTTTTTTACATTTGATAAAATTCTTATCATTTCTTTTTAGACGACATACACCATCAAACAAGGCCGTAACCAGAAAATATTTTTGAGGGGAGTTTCAAATTAAAACTCTCCACTTTACTTTATTATTTAATAATAAATACTTTATAAATAGTTATTTATTATATATCTATTAAAGTTAAGCTCAACGAAGTATTAACAAAATACAAACGAGTTATTACATTTAATTAAAGATAAAAATATGAAATAAATATCTTTCGGTAGGGCGAGGTGTAAGTGTAAGCCCAAAAACCTTGTTCTGGGTACGGCCTTGTAATCAATGATTATGTTTAATGTGACAATATTATAGTGTTAGTCTGCATAGAGACGGCGATCCCTGTTCCCTGTTCGTGTTTCAAATATGAGTATGCCGCGTCCCGTCCCATAAATGCCATAATGTGCTTACTATTACGGTGTCCTGCGCGGGTGATTTCAGGGTGTAGCTACGCTACGCACTATGTTGCGCCACTGCCACCCGGCTGTTTTGTCGTTAGTGAACGGGCGTTGCGTCGTCGCCGTAACTAGGAATCACAATCTACAAAACCTCGTGGCGCGTTGTCGTGTTCTAATTCAGTCGTGTATTAGCTTCCTTCCGTTGTAACCGTCCATATTCATCGCATAGAAAGTCATTACCGATATACATATAATCGTAAGTGATACCATTTTTATACTTTATTTATTGCCTATTCTTTTCTTTCATATTGAAATGAAACTATTAATTAATAATAACTAATAAGAAATGGTGCAGTACAGCTAAACTGACGTTATACTGCATGATTTTCACCGCCCCAGTGCCAATTTGGCACTTCGCTTAAGTTAACTTATGTATTGTTGTAATTTGGAATAGAGGGATGATTTCAATAATTATTTTTAATTAGGAATTACTGACTATATAAATGTATTTACACCTAGGCATAGATATATTTATTCGTAATTAATTGTACTATTTAGAATCGGGTATCGCTCTGTAAGCGTTATAAGCTCTATAACCTTGAAAATAATACACACATTTATATGTGTTCTTACATACATACATACATATAAAAGTTCTATAGGTATGAACACCATAAAACTATTTCGAATAATAAAATATGTTAAATAAAAAAAAACTATAACATTTTCTATATTGATTAATTCATATATGAGATTATCACAATTTAAAATCGAAATTACTTAAGAATGTTTATTTTATGGTCCGTATCGAACTCCCTTAGAGCACAAAATTGACAAGTCCACATTTTAAAAACAGTTCCTTATTTCGCATTTACTACAATTCGTGACGTCACCGAGTACATTGCCTTACGTCATTGGCCGCATTTTTTTTTTCCCAAGTTCAGATTTCATACGGAACATCGCGTTTAAAAACTCTATTATACGTATAGTGGATTTTTTTAATAATTCTTTTTTGTTTTAATTAATGAAATTCGTTTTTATCATTTTATACGGCGATTTTGCTTATGGCATTGTTTACCAATCAATTCACTTTTTTAGCTGACTATTCAACAATTAAATTCGTATCTACTTTAGTTCCTGTGGAGCCGAAGATTAGGAAATTGCTTTATCGCGTTGACATTGTATTTTTAGATTATTTAACAAATTTCAAGTCATGCAAGTGACGCATTGTTGGCAGAATTTTTATTTTATTTACAGTTGTAATTTTACCTTGTTTCTTAGTTTTTGTCGAGCATTGTTGTATATATTTTGTTTAACGACCAACATAGTTACATCCCACGATTCTAATTCATGTCAAAATTAATTTATATTGAAATTTTATTATATAGATTACAATAATTGAGCATTCTATTTGTTTAATTTAGCGAATATATGTGGGCCTGTACCAAAATATGGGCTGGAATAATTGGAAAACATTTAATAAGAGGCAAAACCTTTTTCATACGCAATTATGTACTATTTATCCGTACCTTGTAATTAATTACGTAAATATATAATTATTTCCGATATTAAAAATAGGTTATAATAGATGAGGAAGACGTCGACCCCTTGGAGGTCACTTTCAATATGAAATTCTCCAAAAAAACAGTTTCAAATTTTCTTTTACTTGGATATTAAAATATATATACAATATTCACTAATTAATAAACTGTTTTAAATGAGTGAAATTTTACAATTCTCTTAAAACAAATTACTTTAGATTAAATATAATTTTTCAAATAAATTTACTGTAAACATTACTTAAACTGATTGATTGAATCCGCAAATAAATTATATATTTGCCATTAGATTTCGTGCTACTTATTATAATCTCCAATTAAATTCCATAAAAATCTGATAGATGTAAACCCTAATTAGGTAATGTTGTCTAGTTTTTTTTATGTACCTAGGCATGAATTATGAAAACATTTAACAAACCTCATGACCTATTTCTAGAATGTAGATTGTCTCTTTGTTAATAGGATATTGTAGAATTCTAACCAATACACATTAACCTACCAATATAACAAAGTAACTGTCTATTGATTTGTATCCTATTAAATATTAATTAGCCATTGATTAGTAAGTATACGTGTATATTCACAACGATGGTCATCTATACGGGCCACGCTATGTACTTTATGGATGACAGAACTGGCTTAACGAACTACATTATCTATATTTACATATTCGCATATTAATTGAATTACTACGATTTATGTAAGTTTTCTTAACGGCTGACTTACCACCATTGAAATGTTACTTTATAGTTTTGAAATTAATTTAAAATCGTTAAATAAAAAATAACATTTCACACTTCTATGAACTTACTGTTCTTTATGGATCTTTATCTAGTTCTAATCTATAACAGAGCAAAATTTAATATTCTCGCTTTAGGGATTTTTATATTTATAAACGTTCGAAAAAACTCATTTCTAAATTATATAAATGATAAAAATATGTTTTGCATTTTGTGAAATATACATAGAATTTTAATACATAACTTCATGCCTATTCCCATTAAATGAAATGGCAGAAAACCATTTGAATGGTGCTCTAAATCCAACTTTCCATCATAGAATAAATACCTAGTTAATAAAAAGTTGCGATAGCGTCTCAGCATTAGTTCGCATATTATACTCTTATGGGTACATAGTTGCTATATTATCCCTGCGCGTTAAACAAAGCTAAATATGATAACACTGTAAAATAAATATATATATAAATATATATATATAAATATATATATATATATATATATATATATATATATATATATATATATATATATATATATATATATATATATATATATATATATATATATATATATATATATATTTATATATGTATATATATATATATATATATATATATATATATATATATATATATATATATATATATATATATATATATATATATATATATATATATATATATATATATATATATATATATATTATATATGTATATATATATATATATATATATATATATATATATATATATATATATATATATATATATATATATATATTCGACAAACTGTTAAAGGATCGTTTACGATTAAAAAAAATTCCTGCGTCAAGTTACGTTACGTTAAATTCATGCGCATATACCTATAATATAGGTATTTGCGCATGAAGTTTTAGTTTTAAATTTTTATGCATATAGTTGACGTAGTATAACGGTTATCATATATGATTCTTAAATCTTTCGTGGAATAAAAACACGTATTTTAAAATTTTGATTTATCAGAATAAACTCATAAAATTATTATCTGAATATAAGTAAATATTTTGTATCGATAAGAGAAATTAATATATCGTTTTCTACAAAATGTATAATGCAATGTTTATAGTTAATTTTTTTATTAGTATTTCATATTATTTTTTAATTTTTACACAGAATATCAATTTAATTAGGTTTCACATTTAGAATAACTAAACATATTTAAAGCTTAATAGATGTATTGAATGGGCGTAGTATGCATTTCTAGTGAAGATAACTTTCAAAGGAATAAATATAAAATACCTCTTCACGTTTTCTTTAATAAGTATTCCAAATTCTTTTGATCGGTTGCCAATCAGAATAAACATTTACCATACTGACAGTTTTTCTAGTAAAAGTAAACAAAAATAACAAAAGCTTGAATATTTGAACAGGTTTACCCTCTATTCTATTTATGAGAAATACCGTGATGTTATCTATGTATGTATATTATCTAATTCAATTTTATTGAAAGAATTCTAAAGGATGATACGGTATGTGGTCATTCTCCAGCAGATAGTATGTCTGCTTTAATAGAAAGTTGTGAAACTCCAGGTCTCCCGCAAGAATAAGATCGTCTTTAATATTACGTAAAAGATACCAAAATCAATAGTGCCTACTATTTTGAACAAATTCTCTTTTTATTATTTATTTAGGTATATAGAAAAGGTAGCAAATGTTTAACTTTGAAAATCTGCTTATATACATAAATATATTACACTTCTGATTTTTAAATCGAAACGAATATCTGAATAGAATTCATAAATTACATATTCTAGAGATATGTTGAATTTATTGGAATTGGTATATAAAAGCAACAAAAAAATCAAAATTACTTATCAATAAATTGAAATAAATAATACATGTCGGTTGCAGTATTAAAGCCTATTATTAATTAATTTTCTAGTTCATTTAAGGGTGTTTTAAATACATAACAAACAGTTAAAATCATTTTCTAAAAATTGAATAAATATTAATAATGATTTGTCTAGCAGCTGTATTGATAAGAATATTTGAAAACTCTTTTTATTTCAAGTAATTATTAAACAAAAATGAGGATATTTAATTTACATCATTTGTCATTACACAAATAAAGATCATCTATTTTGTTAATGAAAAGTATACAAGATATTTGATTTAAGAATGCATTTGAAAATCTATGAGATCAACGTTTGTCGAATATCTGCAGTAAAAGATACGTAATATGTATCAGAAATGAAGAAATTATTTGGTGGAGTTGTCGGTTCGAACTACTAAAGGTTCAAATCATCAATTGAAAAAATGTTGGTACCATCATTGCTGACTCTAATGTCTGCCAAAACAATATAATTTAATTAAAATTATCAAATTAACAATCATACCAACAATGGTGTAATCAATCTAAGAAATCTATACCTATTTATATGTTGGATATTATAAAAAGTACATATTTGATACATCGCACAAACAAAAACATAGAAACTGCAGATGATGTTAATTAATTTAAAATATATATATTTATATATATATACCTATATGCATTATTTTTTATGCTTTCGGTTATAGCCTAATAAGATTTTGATACATTAAAAAAAAAAGTAATCTTTTGTATAATCAGAATATTTCCTAAATGCATATTAGGGTCTGCTTTTTTTTCGTGGCCCAATATCTCTTGACGTATTAGATTTAAAATGCGAGCGGATACAATCGAACACCTATACAATATGTGTGCCAAATTTGATTGAAATCGATTCGCTATCTTCAGAAAAGAAGAGGCGACAACATTTTGTCTTACGAACGCGAGCGACCAACATGTTACCAAGTACATTTTCGGAATCAGTGCAATATGAAAGATTTTTTTTAACCATGAATGTTACAAACAATTAAGCTCTTCTGTACTACGTACGGCGAGCTAAAAATTGATACTATATACGTATAAACGTTAGGCTATTCGAAAACACTAGACTATATTTCGCATGTAAAATTACTGGTTAGTGCGGTTTACGCTATTATAAATAATGAAGATATATAAATCGAAATTATCCTTGGTAAAGAAAATCATGTTAAAAATAAATGTCGTGTTTTATTTTATATAATATGTAACTTAAAGTAAAGCTAAATCAATTCATTTACTGACAATCATAGTAATTCGTGAAACTACATCACGTGACGTAATTATTGACAATGTGTTTTCTATGCTGATGGTGCCAGATATTTACGTGCGATTATACGTTATAAACTAATAGAGAAAAACCGTCCTTAACGCGACATTTCCGAGTCCGTTTATGTATGTATATCGATGTGTTGATATCGCTGTGGCAACAGCTAACCTAACAAACTAACCTAATTCAACCGTACATCAATAATACGACGACGTTTGATTATCCTATGAATTTTTTATTACACTTCAAGTCTACGCTAAGGTATTTTATTGTTATTCGTGTCTTAGTCAGGACATAAATCAAAAAATAAATAAAGTCAAAGTTGTCACAACTAGAAAATCAGTATTAGGCATGTTAGGTAATATTTAAATGTAGACATTTTTTTTCTTTTTACTTTCTTATACGAAGTAATATTGTAATAATGAAATAAAATAAATAAATCGATCTCGAGATATTAACGGAAATACACCTTTTGACCTTCCCTGAATCGAGCCCTACTATGTTTTTAATTCGCTAAGTAGTGGAAGAATTTCATGGTTGACTTTGAGATTCATCCGAAGCTATACAATTCTGAGTGGAAATTCTATGCTAGAGAGTATTAAAGAGTTAACAATTGACATCCACTGTCTTTAGTATATACAATTTTGAAATTATTATATAGTAGCATTATACATCGACGAACATGTATAATTATATACCTAATTTTAGTAATAATTTATATATTTTATTTTATTATATCTAATACGAAATGAACAACACCTCATATTCATAATTTGTTTTACAATATATCCATTACAACGATTCAGAACACAGACAGGAATCAGCCATTATATAATATAATGATAATAAACAATTTAAACTGTGAAGTTAAGTGGACCTTTAAATTAAATTCATTGTCTAAAAATATACGTTTTACAGTCACTTATATGTTTGCTTCATCATTAATTTTTTTATGTTACCTGTTATAAGGTATCATTGCCCTCTTTAACATGTTTCTTATATATATGTAAATATAAACCCAAAAAATAATATATATATATATATATATATATATATATATATATATATATAATATATATATATATATATGAATATATATATATATATATATATATATATATATATATATATATATATATATATATATATATATATATATATACCCAAAAAACACCAAAAGATAATTATAATTTTTTTTATCATGTGGAGAAAAAAAATTATAATTATCTTTTGGTGTTTTTTGGGTAAATGTTTTATGCCAATTCCGGCAGAAGCAAAGAGGTCGTCGTACTTCGTTAGGAGGGAAATTCTACGAAATATTTTTTGATTTATATTCAGGGCGGATCCCTTTTCCATTTAGTAAATTTATTCAAAATAACTTTTATAAGTACAATAGCGACGTAACTGAATTCAAAATTACTAGAGTGGCAGGATTATCATTTTTTTTCTCGTTTCGGAAAAAATATATATAGATAAAAACGCTTTTGAGATTTGACATCTCTTTTGTGCTTTATTCAGCAAATAGAAATAATTAATTAAGTATTAATAAACAATCTATAAAAATCTGAGTTGCCCCAGTAACCCAACAACCTCGACCTTTAGAATTTAATGGATCCTTTTGACAATAAACTATATATAAATAAATAAATAAGGGGACCTATCAGCCGGTTTATTTCACAGACATTTATTATGAATGTATCAAATATATTACCTTTTAACTTTGACAATCATGGCAATACACACATAACACAAACCCTGACCTGAAGGCTTAGCTTGTCATTATCATTTTTCTTTCAATTCGTTGAGTGGGAGAGCCTCGTAGAATATAGTCACAGGTCATCCGTGAAATCGAAAACGAAAATCGAATTAATAATGGATCATATATATATATATATATATATAATATATATATATATATATATATATATATATATATATATATATATATATATATTAAAGACGAGTTGCCTCCTAAGTCTAATAAAATTAGGTATAACACTAATAAGCTTTCAAAGAAATTTCAACAACAATTTGAACGGTTACAGAGGTTCAACAACCAACTAAACTGGAGTATATGTATGTGTAATGTCAGAGATATTATGTCACACTTTATCAGGAAATTTCAGTGAATTTAGGAAAATTACGAAAATGGGTGAAACATTACTCAAAATTTAACAAAATTATAAAATACGAAAAGTTCAAATAAGCCCTTATATATTATAATATTGAAAACATCAATTTTTATTACTCACATCCTTAAAGTATATATTTCATGACTAAAACTACTCTCAAAATAAGTTTAAATCAGTTTTTTAAATTTATAATTGAATTTTAGTTGCATATTGACGTAAAAAATACTAAATGTATTATCACGCGATACTTTTCCGAAAGAAAAATTATATAGACATAATACATACCATACATTAAATACTTATGATAAAGTCAAATAGATATTTATACTAAATGACAAAAAGAGCGTAACAACGTACATGGTACCTTAATTGTTTATTAAATACCAATATACAGTTGCCAAAAAGTGTATTAACTTTCATACATCAAAAGCAATTAGCGGTAATTCTCCTTTGTATTTATAAATTTTATTTTACTGTTATTAACTGAGCAGCGAACCGAAATATTACATTTTAATCATTTCTTTAGTTTGAAAATGTATGTACAAAACAAACTTTATTCCGAACAATTAATCGCATTTTTTTAATAAGTTTAAATTGCCATTAAAATTAATTCTACCGGTTATTATCAATTTTCATTCCAATAGTGCTGTTTTGTATAAGTGTCTATTTTTAACCTTACACTAGGCAATGAATCATAAATAAAGGTTGGTGGGGTCTGTGAGACTTGGCGCTACTAGTGGAAGGGTAATAACAAAAAAAAATTAAATTGAATTACTACTTATGTGACAAAAAAATAAAAGAAGTTAGCGTTGACACCAAATATGACTGAATACATATTAAATTAGTATCCATTAATTCGTTTTAAAATGGGTTTAGTGTGCAGAGTTTTGTAAATTGGTGTCAAATTATATTTTTGTGGTATATATTCCCATTGCTGATTACATATTTAACATTTTATCTAATGTGCTCGATTTTTAGAGATATTATCACATCCTGGGAATATTCCCAATTGGGGCACAATACTACTTACGACCAAATATAATTTTAAATCATATTTGTACGAACTAAACTGATTACTTAGGAATGAAATAAAATTTGTATGTATAGACGTTGTTTGCACGCGTAGAAAATCGTTATTCGAGTATTTCGTAGTCATATTTCACTAAATTACAGTTATAACGATCTGCAAGTATACGTCTATTTTTTTTTATAGAACAGACCTTAATAGCTTTACTAAATATGATTTTAGAAATTAATTTCGAACAAAATTAAAATTCCTATTATCTTTGAAAAAGTAAAAACATGTCGCATGAATAACCACAATAATGATAACAAAAGTAAGTAGGTAAATATGTGCATCAGATAGAAATAAAATGTGGGTTCATCGTATAGTGTTCGCGTGTAGACATTTTATTATTATTAACTATGGTGGCTACGTCATCGAAATAAATTAAAATGGACTATCCTATACAATTTAGTTATGCTAAAATGTATTCAAGCATAGTAACAAAAATGAAAATATTCACTACTTCACGGATCATCTAATTATTTTCAATAGTGATATCAGTAAATAAGAAGAAGCATTTAAGTATATATATATATATATATATATATATATATATATATATATATATATATATATATATATATATATATATATATAAATATATATATATATATATATATATATATATATATATATATATATATATATATATAAATATATATATATATATATATATATATATATATATATATATATATATATATATATATATATATATATATATATATATATATATATATATATATATATATATATATTTATATATACATTATATATATAAATAAAACAACAAAAATAAAGCCATGACCTTTCTCTATTAATGGACGGTTGCGAGTTATAATTTATAAAAAAATATTTCTTTTTTTTTGATAAAACATACAAATGCTTTTGTAATTTGTGACGAAAACTTTGATTTACTGGTGTGATACGATAATTGGTGGCAGTTGCTTCAGCAAACATATATTTATTTACGCACTCTTAAAGGTTTCATGATGATAGATTATATTTCATGAATCTATAATCTAAACGTTGTAATCAAATCAATAAATCGCAACCCGCACGTTATATTGAAAAAATAAAGTTCAAAGTGCTAATGACGAATCGATAAAGCAAAATATCGTCAACGTATGTTAGGGTAGAAATTCAGGTATCTGTTTTTAGACAGGTGAAAGTTTATTTTAAATAAAATAGAGCATTTTTAGTCGAGTTCGTGTTTGGTCGATACAAGGCCAAACATGCGTGAAATATACACTTTCCGACTAATTAATTCCTTCCAACTATCCCCAAACGCAAAAATGTCATGAACTACATATATCAGATAGTGTTTTTGATAATATTTTAATTTTTATATACTAGGTATAAATTTATTTTCGGACATATTTAACTGTTGATTCAGTTATTAAACCAACGCAGGCAGAGAAATTGTAGTAACCTGATAGTTCTTTTCTCGCAGTACACTCTAGCTTTGCATACTCCAGTTACAAAACATAAAGAAGATTTATTTCTGATCATTTTTAAAAAACCCCCTCAAATTTTATTCCGTAAGCCGTAACCGTCTTTTAGTTGAAGATCGCGCGTTTTATATCAACACGTGTATTTAGATTTGTGTGCGTTTTAAAAGTTAGAGGTTAATCAGTAGTTATTATCATTAAAAATGAAGTTTAAAGTAAGATATATTATAAATAAATGCTATTTTGTCATAGACAATTCATTTGAGTAGTGAATTATAAATGAACAAATCTAGAATGATCGTATATGTGTTTTTGTTTGTTTTACCTAACAATGAAATAAACAATTATTTTGTTTTATGGTAGATGTCCAATCGTCCACAATCAGCCATGTCACGTCAGGAATCAGATATGATAAATAAAGCTAAACGGCAAGCAGGAACTACTGTGGATCCAGTGGAAAAATTACGATTGTTATGCTTGGCACGAGGAACAACCGGCATCTTAGGATTAGCACGGTAAGATTTATCAATTTTTATTATTATCGCATACAATGCTATCAAAACATGTTTCGATTTTAACAGGAATGCACGTTTTTTTTTAAACAACTAATACGTGTTTACTTTTGTTAAAACTGAAGATTTATCTATTTTTATGTTTTATCTTTTGTATTTTATAAAAAATGCTTTGGTTTTTAGTCATTTATAAAAAAAAAAAAAAATTGAAGTAAATAAATTGCCCATATTTGAATTTAAATTTGTTATGCTCAATCACATGTTTATTTTCGTCCTACTTAGCGCATTATGAAATCGCATAAAGCAGATTGCAAGCATCTGTCGTATAGCGGTTATTCGTAATTTTTTTTTTTTTATACAAATTTAAATACTCATATTATTATATTTTGACTGCGTTGTTATTAAAATGTGATTTAATAGTGCACGAGTAACATTTAATTTGATATCGCATTAGTGTTTTTTATTTAAATTCAATAGTTTACGTAAATATTTTATTTATGCGAAATTTATCTGCCATATTACGACTAGACAACATTCTTAAATTATATGTTTGGTAGTAATAGAGGATAATTTCTATTGCACTGTTAGTTACTCAAAAATACATTTTATTATTCGTTTAAAATGAATATTTAAACTAAAATTACAATTAGAAACGAGCGACTGAAGAATGTTTTGCCTCTAGAATATATTGCGAAAATTCGCGCTTTGCCCACCTACCACATTTTTGTAACACTATATAATTAAAATGGAAAAATTTTGTGCTTTGATCTAAGCCCATGCCTAAGGCCACTAATGTTTTATAAATGATCAATACAGGGTAATAATTTTCCAACTTTGGGTCGTGAAATAACATTAGTTATCATTTTCGCTAAACAAAATATTTGCGTTAAAAAGCAAATTTAGGTAAACGATATCCTTAATTAGGAGGATATTTCGGTTACTTGCTTTGATTATGAATTTATGATCATCAATATGTATATATTAATTTCTATTCTTGAAATGATAATAGCACATTCCGCGTTATGGATGACGATAGTAACAAACAATTAAATGAAGAAGAATTCGTCAAAGGTTTACGTGATCAAGGCATGGACGTATCTGAAGAAGAAGCTAGAGATATATTCCAAAGATTTGACGCAGATAATAGCGGTGGCATTAATATAAACGAATTTCTCATTGCACTTAGGGTGAGTTTAGATATAAATATCGGGCGGGTGATATGTATATGAAGTTGTTGTTTATTTTATATTTAGCCCCCAATGCCCGACTCTCGTATTAAAATCATAGAACAAGCATTTAGGAAGCTAGATAAATCCGGCGATGGTAAAATAACGATTGACGATTTGAAGAATGTGTACAGTGTTAAAAGTAATCCTCGTTACCAAAGTGGCGAAGACAGTGAGGATGATATTCTAATGAAGTTCCTTGGTAATTTCGAAAACGATGACACCAGAGATGGAGTGGTAAGTGTAAATCTTGTTTCTACGGGATAAATTGATTCGCTAATGATGTTATTGCCGCCAAGAGAACATTTTATACAATCGCCTTGTTCTGTTTAGGTAACACGTGAAGAATTCAGGGACTATTACATAGGTGTAAGTGCCTCAATAGATAACGACTGTTATTTCGATCTTATGATGCGACAAGCTTACAAACTATAATTATTTAACATTTCTTTAAATTGTTCTGGTAAATATTCTACTTGCTATGAACCAATTTTCTATCAGTATGTATTCTAATACCAGTATTTGTTTGCTGTGTGTGATATAAAAATTTTCAATTAAAATACATTGTTTTGTACTCTATTTTACTTTACACAATCGTTCATTTAATAAATTATAAATATCACTAATAATTAACGATTTGAGAATTGTTTACTTTTGTTTACCTAATTTAATCATTTTTTAACTAATGCTTCGTTTAGCTAATTTGAAAGACATTGATTTTTTGAAAGCCAAACAATGCATCATGTGTTTTACGGTAAGTTTTCAAATATTCCTTTAATCTATTAAAAATATGTATAAAATACTAACTTTGTCTATTTTTATGTGAGTTTATTGTCTAATAAGTTTAATTCTGTATATTCGTATACAATCTAAAATATAGATTTCATAAAGATATATTTAGTATATAGTTATGATAATTGCCAAATCGTTACGGCACTTCTCAAAGTTTGGCTCTGCCCCCTTAATATATACTTGCAAATTATAGACGTATGTGTATTTAGTATGTAACACAATTATGACGTCATACTTATGTGATCAAGGATAGACCATACATATGATTTGTGTTTAAGAATATTTGGCAGTTTCGATCGTAGAACATGCAATGCTTAAAGTTGGGCTTGGCGAATTTCTGACTAAATAAACAATATATGTACTATAAAATTGTCGAAGTAATAATCAAACAATGATATAGTAATCAAACTAAGATATCAACTGTCATCTATATATTAGTCAAAATATCGTTCAAGCCGGGAAAAACAAAAAAAGAAAGTTATTTTTTGATTTATTTATAAAAATTATTTTCATAATTTTATTACGGCTTTTTGTTATAACCTGATAAACTTTAGATATAGTTGAATGTTCAACTCTGTTGTGGTGGGTTTTAGATAAGAGATGAAAATGTCTTTTATCCATAACGTTCAATTTTTATTTCTTAAATGAAATAAAAAATTGTGATTTTACATAGATTTTTTTGATATAATAAAATTAAAATCCATATTAGGCCCAATATCTCCTGAAATATGGCACTGATTGGATGAACTTTATGGAATAAATGTTTTTACACAATTATTGGTGCATGAGTAAAAAGTGACTATGTATCTGCAACAAATATGTATTGTTAATTTCGATTAATTTGGGATAGATGGGCGAAAGCAATTCAAGTAAAAAATTTACGCTGAGTAATTTAATTCGTATAAAAATTAAAAGTACAAATAGAACAAATATTTGCCATTTAATAAGTTTTAATTAAGACAAAAAAAAATTATATTCATATTTACTTTATTGCAATATCTAAAATAAAGCTATTATATTATATCTAAGCACAAAAATAGTAAAATATAGAAGCCGGACTAGCATTAAAAGATTATTCTATTCATAAATATAATCAGACGAAACGTGTAATGTCTAAGCATTGATAGAAGTTCTATCATAGAACATAAATGTAACTAAGTATATAAAAAAAATTATCGGCCCAAAACACAATTAGCTACATAACGCAAATCGACTTGCAACTCGTCATTTTGGGACGTTAAAATTGTGTCTAACGAAGCTTTGATCATATTTAAATCTGGCAATTTGTCACAACTGGTTATGTTTAATAGCTGAAAAAAGAAGGTGTTCCATAGATCGGTACGCATATAACGAGGTATACGTTGTGTTATCAACCAAACATCGCCATTCTTCTTAATCTATGAATGAGAAAAAAAATTCAGAATAATTCACATCTATTTATTATTTATCCGAAAATATAAAGTAATTTGACATCGTAGGACACTAAATCATATTTTCTCAAAAATTAATATAAATATGTAAGGATAATATATATGCAAAATTCTGCGAATATACCAATAATAGCTGTGGCATATTAATGTGTCTGGGGCCAAAACTCAAAATATCCCCATTTATTTTGTTTATATCTTTGAATCAACTACACAACTTTTTCGTAAGAAAGTTTTCAAACATCTTAGAATAGCTTAATCCTAATTTAACTAGTACTGATGCACAACTGCAGATTAATTAATTAATAGATATATAAAAAAAAGAATTAAAAACTTGCCTGCATGTATTTTTCAAACAGCAGCACATGAACAGTAGCAGCGACACAGAAAATATCAGTCTGATATGTCCAGGGTCGGCCATCTTTCATTTCTGTACATGTAAAATTTTCGGTACTGATAACTTTGGTGAATGTCGTTTCTTGTGGAAACAGTGACATATCTATACTGCATCCAAAGTCAATAAGTTGCAACGACGGATATCCGAATTGTGGAGGCATTCTTGTCACCAAAAAATTATCCGGTTTGATGTCGCCATGAATAATTCGACACTGATGCAAAGTGTTCACTATAGTGATGATTTCTCTAGCGAAATATATTGCCACCAGCTCCTTAAACCCTTTACTACTAGCTTGTTTCACTTTGTTTGTCAGGTCCAGTAGTGAACCGAGTTTACAAAAATCGGAGATTAGAATACTAGCCGTTCGCGATGTGAAACAATAGTATGCATCCATAAATGCATGTAACTAGAAATCAAATAAAGATAAATATTAAATTCTACTATGACTAAATGGTAGACATTTCAACAATATCTAAATGATTTTCTCTTTCTACTTGTTCAATATCTAAAAAGCGGCAAAATAAGTTCATGATATGCGGCTTGATTTGGTAAATTCTTAATACTAAAACTATAGTTCGTTCCAGGTCACATAAATATAGTGCAATAACGATTTTTTCCAAAAGATAAGAGAAATGTAATCCATCTTCGTCCAACATGCAAAATAAGTTCATGATTTGCACGCGTAATACATATGAAAGCTTTGCGACAATCACGAAATTTTTATTGCAATTAATTAATAAACAAGATTTAAAAAGAAACAAAATAGAAAATAGTATTAATTTTCAACTTACCATATGCGAATTAAAAATCCGTTCTCGAATCTCTTTCGCAATATAAAATTCCCATACGTCTGGTGGCTTTTGATACTTCAATGCGACAATATTTTTTTTATTCATATTCGTCGCTTTATACACAGAACCAAAAGCGCCCTTTCCAATAACTTTTTCAACTAGATACTTTTCGTCGCCAATAACAACACACTCCTTTCTGCCTAGTAGCCTCGGCAAAGATTGTTGCTCAGTATAATTTGACGCGTACGACGCTTTAGGAAATTTAATTCTATTCAAAAGAGCTTGTTTCAGTTTACTTGAAAACGGATCTGAAGGATCTTGCAGAATTGTCTCATCCAAAGGCGTTACAGAAGCTGGACAACTATCATAATCCATTTTAAATTCAGAGTTTGAATTTTGGGATAACAAATTGTTTACATCGACTTCCATATTGGAGCCTTTTACTGGAGAATTACTCATTGAATCATTGCTTTCATAATTGTGTTCTGTGAGACTCGGAAACTCAAAATTGGATTTCGATTGTATTTGATAGTTTGAAGCATCACCTTGACCATTCATATTTGATACATCATTCTCCTCCGTTAGATCTATAACATGTTGAGATTGATCCACAGAACCATACATATTTTGAGAACCACCCAAGTTTTGCATTTGTTGCGATTGCGATCCATAATTGTTTGGACTGGTTTCGGCATTGCATTGTTGTCGAGCATTTATAGGTGAATCAAAATTTAAAAATTGTTTTAGCATACTGTAGTTATTTATATTCGACCCTTCATTGCTATCATTAAAATCTTCAGAATGCATTTGATTTGTAGCCGTCATCGATTGAGTTTTAGATTTCTCCTCTTCGTGAGAAGACGATTCCTGAATAGTTCGTAAACTTTCACGATGGTTAAACGTAGTTGTTTTAAATGTTAAACCACTAGATGAACTACTAGAACTTGAACCATATTCTTTCGTTGTTTCTAAGATAATTGAAAGTTTCTCCTCTGAGCGGACTTCTTTTGGTTGCACAAAAGGTGTTTCATCATGTTCATTTTCTTCAAAAAGTACTTTTTTACTTTGTTTTAATTCTTGTTGTGGTTCAATGTTGAAGATTGATGCATCTGCTCTGTATGGTTGTGCTTTTTTATTTTGATACGGTGTACTGATTTTATATGCGTTTATATCAAAATTGAATGTTTGAGTTGTACAACTTTCGTTCAAATTTGACACAGAATTGTCATGGTACAAATTAACAAGTGGTTGTTTCTGTAGTACCTCACTAGGATGAACAAAATTTTGTGATGCACTTTGTTGAGGATATTCTCGAATTGGTTCCGGTAATGGCTGACTTGAAAACGGCATTTTTAACGATTTTCTATACAACAAACCGGGAGTCAGAGTTTGTTTATTTACATTATCTTCAAGAACGTCATGACTTAATGAAAATTTAGGAGCTTTAAAATCGGGCTGAATTCGATCTTCGATTGGTTTCAACGATTTGCGGTATTCGGGTACACTTGGTTCCACGTCCTCTTGTACACATTTCGTATCTTCATGTATCTTAAACGTTGACATTTGCGGTTTTGGTACAACAATCGGTTCAGGAAGTGCTGTTGTATCATCCTTCCAAATATAATTAATATCTTGATTCACTGTATAGTTATTATCCACAATTGTTGTACTCGGCCATGGCACATCTTTCTTTTCAAGTACTTTGGGAATCGGTTCTGGCATCCATTGTTGCTTTTCAGCTGTAGCAACGGATTCTGACACCCACTTTTGCGGTTGTCTAGGTGTATTAGTTTCACCTTGTTCTTGATCTTCGTACAAAGAAAATTTTTGAGACATAATTGATCTTTTAGGAATAAATGTTTCAATAGATGCTTCTTCGGCTACTTGAGGAATCTCAGGAGATAATTGTTTTTGAACATTTGAAAACAAAGATTCGCGTTGAGATAAATTATGCTGACGTGACTTGAAACTGTCTGCGATGTAAGACGATGTGCACAATTTATTTGATTCGGCTTGTGACGAAACGTTTTGAGGTAAAATAGATTGTCTAACATAAGTTTGTGGCACTTCTCCATGATAAGAGATCTGTAACGGTAATTTTTTAAATTTATGTTTCATAAATCTTTCTTGCATTGTGGATGACTATAATCGTTATTCCAATTATAGAGTTGTACAACTAGACACAATGCTTTAAACATTAACATGTAACAAAAAAAAACAAAAGAAGCTTTGCATATGTACATACCTCTAAAGCTTGTGCTAAAATCGATTCATTTACAAGTGGTTGAATTGATTGAGTCACAGTTTCCACATTCTGATGTTGATATGAACGGCTTTGATTAATAAGCGTATCTTCCATCGTTGTTTCTTGGATGTTAACGCTTGCATTGGCGTTTACAGTCTTCGTCTGGTTTGGGACATGATATTTCCGCGCACGGATCTCTTCCAGACTATATTCAATATCTGGTTCAGCGTATACAAGGTTTTTGGGATACATTGGACAGGAGTTTGGATTCGGGGTTTCGAAATAGTAGATGTTGGGTTTCCAATCAGAGAAATCGTCGTGGTTCATGGGCGCGAAACCAAGTGGGAGTTTAATTCCTACTAACTCGTCTTCGTGTACTTGGAAAATATATAATTTTTTAAGTTTATGACGAGGAACAATATTGCTGCAAAGGTTTCTAAAAAGAAATAATTACCTTTAAATACTGGTACACGATGTGCAACTTTTGGTGTGATTATATTCCTCTTTAAGTTCCATGGAGATGGTTTTAAAACATTTTCTTTGTGTAAAATATCTTGTTTACGCGCTACAGCTAAAATACTCATAGAGGCAGCCCCAGCACCTATACTAGGACCTGCAGTGCATTGATCTTCATATAACATAATTGGAGCATTACTGGCTCGACAGGATTTCTCCTTCCCCAGTAAAGTTCCTGGTGTAGAATGGAGAACCTATAATATATAAAGGTGAGAAAATGATATTCCAGTAGAGTAGCATTTATAAACACCATAATATTGCTACAATAGTTAAGTAGCATTTACAGCAGCTAAATAAAGAGTCTGACAATTGTATGTGTGTGAATGCTCTATAGCCAAAAACTACGAAAGCTATAATTTGAAGCTGTAAACTTAAGATTTGTATACTGCTCGCAAGAAAACCTCTGATTTTTTAATAGAATATTCAACCCGGAAGTGCATGTTTACTCTAGTCATTTGTTGCGGTTTCTGCAATATCTCCGAAACGGATACACTTGCATTAAAAATAGTTACAATTAAAATGAAAGATATTAATATTTATCACACCTTTTGTTTGAAACATTTCTTCAAAAAGTGTACCAGTTACAAGAAAATTGCTATTGAAATTCTAACTTTTCTTATTTATATTGCCATAGTTACGTGGTTTGGGAAATTATATTTAGTAAATCGTATCAACTATACGTGTCAATTGTTTAACAGGAAATCAAAATAGACTCAAATAATTTGGGATTTAACATCTATTGTCACAAATGGATTTAGTGAAAAAATACTACATATAAGAAAGTCCAGTGCAAAGCACTGCTGTACTATACCATTCATTTTAATACATACATAACTTCATGTCTATTCTCATCAAATGGGGTGGCAATATGTATGAAGTTGTGTGTATATTAAAATGACTGGTATACTACAATAAAATAGTCTTTTTTCAATATTTTGTCCAATTTTTCCCTAAGTTGTTGTTATGTTTCCTATTCTGCTAATAGGTATTCTTTTTAGGAATAGAAATAAACTATTATTCCTTTATTTTTACGAACCAAACCAATAAAAATAATACAAAACCAAATAAAGTATGGCAGAAATGGGTTGTTTATATTTACATAAATAGCACATCATTTTAGATGACGCTACATGCTAATTAATGCTTAATTTTAATTTCGAACTTCAGTTAAATTACTGCTGTTTTAAGACGCTTGCTATTAAGTATAAATAAAAATACTACGTATAGATACATACATACATAACTTCATGCCTATTTTCATCAAATGGGGTGACAGAAAACCCTTTACATCCATTCACATCTTCATAATCTTTCACTTAATTTTATCGCGTAAATGAACTTTTAATAAAAAAAATTGCAAACTAACTTGACTTCCTGTGCGACTACTTGTAACCATCGTTCGACGTTTATGAGTGTATGAACGCAACGATGTTAACGCCTGGCGTTGTTCAACTAATCGTCTCTCATCGACACCATGGATAGCTTGTTTACCAATAGCACCAAAGAAGTTTCTATATATAAATATTTAGTAATCAAAACACATCAAACTTTTCAGCATTATATATATATATATATATATATATATATATATATATATATATATATATATACATATATTTCGAAAACGACTCATTAATTTTAACTTACTGATGAGCAACGACCAATTCTTCATAAGGCTGTGCAAGCGCTTGTATTCCAAGTTGAAAAACAGCATCAGCCCGTTTATAGTCTTCAGCAACTTCATGGTAGTAAGCCCAAGCCCGATATAAATCAGCACAGGAAACACAAATACCCTTAGAATGGAGAAGTTGAAACAACTCTAATGGATTTTGTTGTAAATCAATCTGAAAATATTAACCAGTCAAGCGATACCAGTTATGTCGAATTGTGATTAATAATGCTTACGAATTTAATCCAAAGTTTACACATCCTGCGATCATATACGTAACGTTCATCAGTTTCAAAGTTGGACAAACAGTCTTCCAACAATGCAACTAAGTTACCTTCATGCCCATGTTTTGGGTAGCTTTGTTCAACCCAAGATATATAATTATACCAAGGGTCTAATGGGTCATCTCCTTCGTAACTTCGAATCGCTTCTTCCAAAGCTCTAAGAGTTTTTTGAAAGTTATTCACATTAATATTTAAATTCTAAGATAAGTATTTAATTCACATATAATCACTTAATCCATTTTCAAATAAATGTATCAACAACGATAACTACTTAATATAAAATAGTGGAATAATTTTTATTTTGAACATTTAAAAAAATATATATAGTTTTAAAATAATTATGTCTGCAGAAGACAACGTTTGCTTGTGCTTTTATTTTATTACTGAAAACAGTATGGTATTGTTTATTTAGGTATATATTTTCTGTATGTCTCTGGCGTCATTATAATGTATATTTATATAATAATAATAATAATAAATCCTTGACGGTTTATAGTAAATTAATAAAATTAGTAAAAAGTGAATAAATAATAATGTAATAAACATGTGATTTTCATAATAATAATAATAATAAAAGATTAGCTCAAGCCCATTGGTGCTAAACAGTTTCATATTTAGAATAAGTTATTTAAATACGCTATAGTCTATTTTTCATAAGAATTCTGCTTTAGTCTACTGATGCACCTTGTCGCTCTAACCAATATAGCATAAGCGCAATCCTTTGTTTGAGAAAGACAGTGGATACTTCATGAGTGGCAAGGTACAGCATAAGACTAACGCAGAATTCTTACGAAAAACAGACTATAGTTCAAAATATAACATTAATTTTTTTAAATCGCCTTTACTGGTGATATACTAGTCAAGCAGTGTTGATAATCTATGAAAGCCATGCCATAGACAAATTTGAGTTGGAGCTATGTCCATATTTAAAATTAGTGATTAGACTACTTTTAGGTTTGAGATAATTTCGGGATTTCAAACAGTTTTTTTTTCTAAACCGGTTTGAAACTCTGGATAATTTAGAATTGACAATATCGATGCTGACGGATATTTACTTTGCAAACAACTTGTTAAACATTAAAAAATAGTTCTCATTTCGCCACCAGATGCTATGGCAGTGTAATTCCTTATTATTAAAATCTAGAGCACAGAGTACCAAATATTGTACGAAATCTTGAAGTGTGCCGCAACATACCATACTATACTTTAAGATCTGAACGTTTGAGAATATTAATTAAAGGAAAACATATATTTATGTTTAGCAATTGAGAAAATAGGAAGAAAATAAAGTAAAATATTATATAGTAGCTATATCAATAAATTGGTAGTACTGTAATTTGACAGTCGTACTCAATATGGAAAAAAGGCACTAACGTTTTTTTTTTTTTTTGTTAAGTGAATATAATTTAAGAATTAAAATCTGTTAACTATTATCGCAGTTTATATGCGATATAGTTTAGTAAACATAATTGGTTAATACTATACGTTTAAATTTTATTAATGTCACAATGCCATGGCCAGTTATCTTAAAAAAATATATATCGAGTGATGAATGCTAGATAATTACTCTTTTTGTTGCAACAATTCTTTTTGATACTCGCTGTCAGTTTGTGCATGTAAAGCAACTTCTAGTTGTGCGACATTTCGTCCTCCACGCAACGGTTGTATATTTTCTTTACTTAAATCGATCTCCATTTTAACAAATAACACTACATTAACAAACACACGAAATATGCAACTTTCCAAATAGTTATTTATATACACGAAAATACAAACAACTCCGAAAACGACCAACGACTTTCCTAAAAGTTCGGTACGTTCAGGAACAGTTCAGAAGATAAAGAACGCATTCGCGGTAAAAAGAGAAAAGAAATATTTAAAATCATATTCTGCTAACTTCATTACTAACATGTGCTGTTTTATCGATTGCTATTTTGAAACAAGCGAAAGCAATCTTTTTTATCAACTTATACTAAAACTAACTGCTTTATCAACCATTCTTTAATGCGAAATTTACTTTTATAGAATATGTTACATTTTTAAAAACAACACGCAGTTTTAATTGTATATAATATGATTAATATAATAAATAAAATAGTTGTTAGCAGGATAAGTTTAAGTAGCCTTATCAAAGGCCAAGGACGATGCGTGTCCTATGTGCAAGGTCAAGAACCAAAGCCAAAAGTGCGGGAATATTTCTATTTTATTGATCATCAAGGAATGGTAAATTTTACGAAATATACAAAATAACTAAAACTCTATCAATAACTTAAGAATATACTAAGAATATTCATTATATATATATATATATATATATATATATATATATATATATATAAATATAAATATATATATATATATATATATATATATATATATATATATATATATATATATATATATATATATATATATATATATATATATATATATATATATATATATATATATATATATATATAAATATATATATATATATATATATATATATATATATATATAAATATATATATATATATATATATATATATATATATATATATATATATATATATATATATATATATATATATATATATATATACATACAGTAATAAATCACAACTTTTCGCCATTAATATTTGATTTCAGTTATTTTTGGATGATGCTCGAATGAAAAACTTCACATCTTGTTTTAAAGAAAAGAAATTCTTAAAATTCTTTTTCGACCGTTTACGAATTAACGAAACCGATAGATACCGAGATGATTTTCCATACTTATCAGTATGTGGCCGTGAACGAAATTACATCAGATGTGATGATTACCCATTGGTGTACACGCATGTAATTCAAAATGAAACAGACGGCAAAGTGACAAATTTATTCTGTTATGCCCACGCTGGAGATCTACTATCAGTTATGTTTCAACCGGAAAAAATATTCATGTCTCCATCGTCTGGTAGAGTTTATCATCCAGCGCCAGAAAAAGTCGGTGGAATCGGTTTGGTTCGATCGAATTTAGCGATAGAATTTAGTAAATATTTCGATTTTGAACACGGTGATACCCAACCGCCAACTCATTTCACGTGGAATGATGAACGTTTTCTTTTGGATACTAATTGGTATAAGGATGCAGTGCAAGAAAACCGGAAGAGAAATATTTTTGTTCGGGATGATGTAATTGAATCAGAATTAATTTAATATTTTAATATTGTAAATAAAATGTGTGAAACTTTATATAATATAATTCAATGATAATACTAATAAAATATGCATGTAGTAATTGTTTATTTATTTGTATTTGTATAATATTAAACAATTTATAATATTGCAATTGGCTATGCCGTACGAATATGGTTTTAGTTGTAAAAATGATTTAGCCTATTATGTAAAATAGTTTTTATATCGTGTAAAAATATTGCTCTTTGAACATATTTCGATCACATATGCGGCTACGGTTTATTTTATTATTTATTATTATTTGAGCAAAAAGTTTAGATATTTAAGTTAAGAAACTTTTGAAGTTTCATCAGTAAAATGTAAACGGATATTTGATCTTTCTTAAGAACCAGTGATGATTGTGTTTTACGCAATTTTCTTACATTGGATTATCTCTCCAAGATTGAAAACTAGGTCCATCACTGGTTGGAACAGACAGTGGTTTAAATCTTCCTGGCGCCACCCACGAATGACCTTTTGCATTATGACTTTTATTCGGGGCAGATTCAGAAAGTTTTTGTCGGAGGGCATCATGTATGTCAGGTTTGTATTCTTCAAATGTTAAATAATGTTTGTCATCTGTCGGCGGTGGATCATATATATGATCTAAACTTAATTTTACGCATTCTTGTACTCTTAATAAAAACAGTTCTCGTTCATTCTTGTACCTATAAATATGTGAAAATTAAATAATAAGCTTTTTATAGATTACAGACTAGATTGCTCATTTGTCAAATGTTTTAAAAACTTTACATAATACTATAACTTTTTACTTTCTTATAGGAATGTATATAAGGAAGTATTGTAATCATGACAATTTTCGCACTCGAGATTTTAACGGTAATACACCTATTGACCTTCCCTGAGTCAAGTATAACTATTTTCGGAATTCCATCTGTCTGTGTGTGTGTGTGTGAACGCTCTACAGCCAAAGCTCTAATCATGTAACATTAAACGTATATGGCTCGGAAGAAAACAGAAATACATCTTTTGACCTTCCCTGAGTCGAGCCTGACTATTTTCAGAATTCCGTCTGTGTGTGTGTGTGTGGTGTGAACGCTCTATAGCCAAAACGGCCAATGCTATAATTATGAAACTTTAAACTTGTATATGCCTCGAAAGAAAACCACCCATTTGTGAAAAGAATTTTCAAACCGGAAGTGCATGTTTACTCTAGTAATTTTTTGGAGATTTGCAATATCTTTAAAACGACTGCACTTACAGAAAAATACTAGTATTCAAATGAAAGATATTAATATTATACACAACTTTTGTTTCAACATTTATTCATTTTTACTTTTTTATACGAAGTAATAAGTAACGCAAACTTCTACAACTAAAATATCTCAACTTTATATTAGAAGTGATTAAAACTTGACTAAACCTTAGAGATCGTGACGTCATGATCCCTTAGCGCTAAATGGTTAAAAATAAACGATAAAAGTACTTATAGAATTATGTAAATTTTCATTACAATTGAACAAAAATGGAACATTGTCTATTAGAAGCGGAAAATTACATGTTAGATGCAGTTTGATTTATTGCATGATCCAGGCAATCGGAAAAATTACTAAATATCCAACTAATATATTTTAAAATTTGCCATATATGTTGTTCTCCTAATCTCCACTCTGGAAATCCTCCTTTTAAATTTAACTCTCCAGTTAATTCGTTAATAACAGGATGGAATACTTTGGACGTAAATATTACTTTCTAACAATCATAAAAAAATATATATAAGTATATAATTTTTATCATTTTATGTAAATACTTACGGGATGTTCACAAACCGGAAATGAATCTGGTATTTCAATATTAAAACGAAATATGCCTTCTTCATATAAACCACTTCTTACAAAAATAACACCAAACCATACTGTAAAATAGCAAATATATATTTTTTGTTTAACACTTAAATAATAGTACTTACATAGCGGATTCTTTCGTGATGGTATAGTGTATACCCCTCTAATAGTTTCGGTTGCTACCCTGTTACTTAAATCAAAAATACCCTAGATTATTTATCCGTTGAATAGAAACTAGAAACAACTTACTATTCTCCTAAAATACTATACTCCTGTTGATACTTTTTAAAACCTTTCTGTATTTCTTCATGGTCAGATCGTGGCAATTTAAGTAATTTATTTGAATCGGCTGGTATTACTTTACGTAAAGAACCCTGTCTTGTAAAATTGCTGTCGGATGATTCCCCCTGCATAGTGCAAACAAAATCTAGGGTGACGACGAACACACTAACAACCTGTACACGTTTACCTTATTGGCGGAACTGGCACTTCGGACAGATGATTGCAACATTATGAATATATCTTATTTTTGGCATCTAAATGCTTTTAGAGGTAAATCTTTATTAAGTCAATAAAGTTATTAATAGAAAATAATATTTATAAATAATATTGAAGCACCGTCATGCTATAAGTAAACAACCACTACGTTAAATGCTCATATAAGTTGGGCTGATAAGAGCTATCGTTATCAAACATTTGATAATTGTTATTGTAATCAGCATATTGCAAATGTCAAAGTGACAGACCTTATTTCCGACATTTTATTTTGACAACCAGTGTTGCCAACAACTGAATAGCTAACATAACATTTATTAATATTAATATTCTATTTTATGTACTTAAATTAATAAAAACTTTGGTAAATTCACATTAACGAGAGGTCTTTATTTCTGCTGTGATCAAATAACACGTAATAATAGATAAAATATTCTTCCATGAAAAACATTAGTTAGTTTATTGTGAACTTGCCTTAAAACAGTGCTCGTCAAATAGTTCATATTTATTATATTATGTTTAATTGTACATATATGGTTTACAATACTATAAATACAGTTTACTACTGTAGATAAATCAATTATATGAGGATATGTGATGCTATGTAATTTTATCACATCGTAAACCAGCTTTTTTAAAGTTAGTTTCACTTTTGTTTGACAGTATCTGGAATAAATTTGCGAAACGTCAACATTTGTATTTGTAATCGTAAAGCACGTGGTTAAACAATGAAAAGTTCGTGAAATACATGTGCGAATCATCTTAAATTTATATCAAGTTTATCATATTTGAACTAAATAATTTATAAACATGAACAGCGGTCAAAATAAGGGGAAGTTATCCAAAACTATATTGGATATGAAGTTTATGAAAAAGAGTAAAGAACGCGTGGAAAAGGAAGAGGAAGACGCAGATGGTCAGTTGATGTACTTCAATGATATCACGGAACAAATGCGGAAAGGTGGAAAATATGCGGTAGTCGAAGTCAGTGTAAATTCATGCAAAGACCTAATTGAAGGTCGATTATCATTTGGTGGTATGAATAAGGACGTTGAACGTCTCATGGAACAAGAATACTCAAAGCGAATTGAGAAAGTCGAAAAAGAAAAGGAAACTGATATATCTGATCTTGAAATGGCGAAAAAATATAATCCATTAGTCGATACAATTTCAAAGAAATTCCCGAATAGAAATAGGAATAACAAACGAAAATTTTTAAAACCGCAAGAATTTGAATGACTCCTTTATTGTTATTATATGTTTTTATAAATAAATTGTTTAGATTAAAATATAAATATTCAAACTCATGAATTTGTGTAGTCTTTGAAGAGAGGCGTAGAATGCGTATTTTTGTTGACCTATGACGTCAGCGGCGTACATAATCATTGTTTAATAGGAGCTAAACTCATTTCGCATATTAGAAACTGAGTTTTTTTTACATATGATAAAAGTGACTGAAATACGTCATTTATTTACTTACAACCAATCGCCGTAAAGTTAGGGTGAGGTAACTAAATTATCTCCCTCCTATTTTCTAACAAATACCTGTTTGTACAACCAATGACCGTGAATCGTTGTGAACGCGCCTTTCTAATTCAGCAGCCGTACATGTGACAGTAAGTAGATATTTCGCTCTATTTTCCCTAAATAAGTGCTAAATATTCTATCATTTGTAATTAGAAAACAATATCACGAGACGCAGAATTTAAATTTGTTTATATGTACTATGAAATTTGACGCATTAACATATTTATGACGTCTCTATAATACTAATTCGTTAGTGAACCTTTGCTGGAGGTTATATAAAAGTTTAAAATAGATACGAGATATAATAAGTTGTGTGGCGTCAGGGTCATTTTATTTACTTGTATATTACACTTCACCGGCGTAACACGACACCCGAATTATACTAAAAGTTTTTTTTTTTTTAAATATATATATATAATTGCGTCTTAGAAAATATAAGCTATTTTGTATTGTATTTGAGTGTGATAATGATAATTGCCTTTGGACAATAAAGTGAAATATTTCCAGGCCCAACAACAATCGGAGGATGAAACTGTCACAAGCAGCCAACTTAGCCTTGCGCCTTACCATTGCACAGGTATGTTATTTTATTTATATAATTAATTGCGCAACTTGAAAACACTTCCGCGAGATAATTATTCATGTTTTACCATTTACTGAGTTCAAATTAATTAACTATCGGTCAAGTCTATAAAAGTAAAATTTTATTAGTTCCTTGCGGAAATCTAAAAATATTTTGCCCTATGTTCCCTAAGTCATAATTATAGTTGATTATGCAATTCTACAATGTTTAGTCTGTGTATTGAGTATGTATATGCACAAACGCGTGTAAACAAGATAAAATTATTTATGTCCTGCCTTGACTAAGAAAAAATTACGATACGTATTACAATTAAATAAACCTAGTTATGTTGAGCTCTTGTAGATTCGTGTAATTAAATCATTTTGAGTTTTTCATACGCGTCAGTGAATATGCATACTTATTGCACACGCTAATTATTTTTGGAATAGATAATTATACTATAATTATTGTAAACCCGAAGCAAATTTGTTTAGTAGAGTAAATAATTTTTAAAAGAATAACGGTTTTTTGGAAATTCTATTATATTATTGAAATTTTTTAAAAATTTTGTAAACATTAGGCTGCTTTTAGAAAAATTCCGTTATAAAGTAAATAATTGATGGTTTTTCGAAAATACTTTTATATTATTGGAGTTTTTTAAATTTACTTTTAAAGCAACAACATGACACTATTTTTAGCAGTAATACAATTTTATAAATATCGGGCTGGTTTTTAGAAAAATACCGTTATATTATTAGTGAATTATAGTGCCAAAAATTCATTTTATAATGTATGAAATTTCAAAAATAGATTGCAGATTGTTTTAAAAATTGTTTTTATATAAAATAGTGGTAGTTCAATCGAGTTCAAATTTTTTAGTTAGAAATCTAGGGATTAGGCTTCAGTTTTTGTTAAAGTTTTCAATTTCTTTCTAAATATGATTTTTTTTTGTTATATATATATATATATATATATATATATATATATATATATATATATATATTTTTTTTTTTTTTTTGATAGAATACACCGGTCGGCCGTAGACATGCTGATCGTATAGTATTTTCGTCAGCTCTTTTGTTAGCTAGCCTTGGTGTAGCTGTATCATCATTCAGTGTGAAGCAACTATCCTCCCAAAGACGTTAAAGATGCCTAGAAATGTGCTTCTCATATAGTTCTTGACAACCAAGCTCCCCATAACATATATATTCTAATAACTATTTTGCCATGTGTCTTGATTTGATAAAAACAAATATGTATTTAGCTGATATAAAATGCTAGTGAATTATAAACAAATACCCATATATTGTTACAAGCACTATTACTACAAATTTATCTTTGAATTGGAGATGGAATAATTGTGCCTAGGTGCCACCTTAATTATTAAAATATGTTTGTTAAATTATTTGTTTATTTTCACTGTGTATATGTTATTTAAAAATTCTTGTAAATTATTTATCAATAATTATAAATTTACATTTTGTAAAAAAAGTATTTATTTTATTTACGCTAAATAAATTACATTAGTTAATAAAAGTATTGCACCTAAATCTACAGAAACTTTAACTACTGTTACAAAATACTTTTCGCTTGCAACAAAAAGTCACAATAACATTTGATAAATTTGTAAAAATAGTTTGTTACCACTGATTTAAATTTAAAAACTAAATTAATAAAGGTTGATTATTTTATTAAAACGCAGACGCAATAAGCTCTCTTTTCGAATATTTTTACAACGAATGTTGTAGATAATGACATTGTCCTAATGTCAAAAGAACCATAGTGCTTATCGTGATACCCAAACACAGATATTTACCAGTAATTGGGACACAGAATAAATTTGCATTTAATCGCAAACTGGATGTATACAGAAGAACGGAATCCAGTTCGCCTGTTGGAGTATCTTGGTGAGCAAATGGCCTTGTTCTAACTTCGTGGCCTACGGTTTGGATCATCACACAAGCATTCGTAAGTCTTGCAGCCTAAACATATTTTTTGTCAGTTTTGTCCTGGTAGCACACGTCTTAGTGAATAAACATGTTTATTGCAAGCGCTTATCGCTGTAGGATTTCCATAATCACTCTAAAGTAATTACATATTGAAAAAGACACTAATATTCGGATTAAAATAGCTATAAAGAATATCTATACTATAGAAGAAGTTTTTTCAGCACACGATTTGTTAAAACAATTGTACAACGAAATTATATACCATGAAATAATTTTTTTAAATATGTGTAATTGTAGATTGTAACATTTTCAGATATAATAGTGAAAGGGAAACTGTATACCCTATATAAAATTCAAGTATGTAATATTATATTACAGTATAACTTATCTAATTTCTTATATGTATGTATACATAATAAACATATGTTTAAAAAATTTCCTATGTAAGATTATTGAACCACGAATTGATGGAATATTTATAATTATAGTATAAATATTAACTAAATAAATATTAAGATAAACTTAACGATGAAAGATAATATGCGCAGAATTTTTATTCACATTATTCTATTCAGTTAACTAGATTATCATTAAATTAGATAAATAAAAAATTGTAAGCAAATCGGAATAAATAATCGAATGCGAAATTTAAATTGATTGAACCCAAAAAAAAGTATAGTTCTGACCTTAATACAGAATATAATTTGACAATAATTTTGAATTTTAACCTAAATAAATTGTAAAAAAAAACGCTTTTATAAATAAATCATTTTAGATCTTAGCTTAAGATTGTTAAATTTGCATATTGACATAGATAATTTTTACCGAATGAACTGGAAGCATATATCTTTAATGTAGAATAAAAATATATTTGCAGACCTTTAGATGCCGGTATTTTGGCATGAATAGTTGTTGACATATTTATGATCTATTTTTAGATAGTTAGGGTTAATTAAAATCTTTCTATTTTTTCTTTTAGTAAAATGCATAACAACTTTGTTTATCTACAATATCTTATTTAATGACCCTTGCAGAATATTTAAATGAGATGGGATTCTAATAATAATTAATATTTTAAATTATCTGAAAATATCTCACAGAATTGTTTGTTCAAAGGGTCACATCTGCATGTGGAAAAAGATATTTTTTTGTAAATATATCTAAATTTATTTTCTAATCATTTATTTGAAACAAATCGAAATGGCAACAGGGGTTTAGATTTAAACCCCTGTTATAAGGAATCATTCATTTCGCAAAAACAACGTATTATTATAATAGATAGATATTTATGTGCAAATGAATACATTTTTATATGTATGTTTTAATAATTACCTGAATAAATGGTGCTAAAGCAATCATCAGCCAAAGACACACATTTAAAATACTAATTCCGACGATTGGCAATGTAGATTTATCAATATTATCATAATCCAACAACCATATGATACCTGATGCTCCCCAAGATACATTTATAATCGTGAATATACATACTGCTGGCGCCAAATCTTTGTTCAAGTATTTCAATAGATTTTTAAATTCAAGCAGCTCCTAAAATTGTTTTCATTAAATTATTTTATATCTAAACAATATAATTGTTTAACACGCATACCTTCATCCATTCTATAGGGCGAACAGGTTGCAAAATTAACTTAGCGCGAAGGAAATATAAATAAGATGTTAATAATTGCGCTTGAAGACAATAGCTCGTTACGAGTGCTGCTTGGATCATATCGTGCCATAATGTGCAAATAATAAGTAATATTTTCATTGTTAAAATAGCATACGGCGAACTAAAAAATAATTAAAAATATATATGTAATAAATTATATATATATATATATAATATATATATATATATATATATATATATATATATATATATTAATTAATTACTAATTTAAAAAATTCTAATAGTTCTTGATTGATTTCAAGAATTATCCAAGCATTTCTAACATACGCGCGTTGCCATTTGTATACCTTGAATCCATCCATTTAAAAGTTATGACAGTTTCTGCTAACATAAAATTGACTAACACAAACGATAAAATAATCCAAATAATACTCATAGCAATAAAAAACCACAAAATTCTAACAAGTTTCTTTTGGCTAACGGACCCATCGGAAGGATTAGATGAAGAAAGAAATACCTGAAACAAAGATTAAATATATAATTACACCTTATGACTACCGTCAACTAAAGTACATACTCTTTCCATTAAATTCGACAGATTTTCATTATTTGATATTCGAAACAGGTACACTGCATAAATATATGCAATCAAATGTAAAAAGTTGGGTAGCAGAAAGCTAAAAACGAAAGAACCGTGGCATATTTGCTCAATGTTCCATTCCTCTTCAGCGGTATGACATAAAAGTGCTTTGCGATGGTAACAAAACCCACGATCTCTACGGAAACATGCCATATATTGTAATACATATCCGCCAATTACGAATAGGACAACTTGAACCATGTAAAATAAACCGATTATTTCAACACAACTAGAAATTTCTGTTGTGTCTATGGCTAGAGGTCGTAATCCCATTACGCCTAACAATCGCAAATACGGACGTAATATTTTACATTTACAATAATGTAAAACTGCAGACACGCTTAGTAGTCCATAAGGTTCTGGAGTGTCTGCTATATCTCGTATCTAAAATAATAAATATTCTAAAAACTATAATAAAAAACTTTCTATTACTTAAATTTAGTAATTTTAAGATAGTTTGTAAGAAATCTGTGGCGATCTTCTATAACATAAACAATTCATTTGTCATATATGTTAGCTTCTCTTACTACTAGTAGTCTATAAACGATATGTTTTTAGCGTTTTTTACTTTAACAATGAAATAAATGAAAATACACTTAAGGAAAAAAAATATAAATTTATTTTACGATGCCATATTTATTTATAGATGAAAATATTGTTTTTAATTATATAATAAAATGTTGAACTTCGCTCTAAATGTAAATGTTAATAATAATATATAAATAACTTACAGATAAACTACCCATTGAAGGACTTCGATTACCGCCAAGTCTTCTACTTTCAGTACTTTGTAACACTTCGGTTGATTCGCAAATATTTTTATTGTTCTTCTCTCTTTGTAACACTTCCATTGTTCTAAGTAACGAACACACAATAAAATAAATGCTACATGTATAAACATTTACGTACACAATTAAACATATCGCTAAAACACAAGTCAATACTTACAATAAACGTTGTATATACCGGACACCTTTTAATGATACTGAATAAACAATAGAAATAAAAAGGAGACAACGCACTGAAAATGATAACCTTTTGCCCATATCATATTACATTGTAAACAAAATTGATACGTTGATGAAAATTAACAGTAGAAAACAGTTTTATTTATTTTTAATAATAATATACAAACTACAATATTTATTTTTTGCCTCGCCATGATTTTATTCCTCTGTGTATACTTGTGATTGGTCTGATAACTTTTCTTCGCTCTTCGCGGTGTTTATTGTTTATTTCTTCCATTTTTCGATCTCGGTGATCTTTTCGTGTCGAAAAGGTCATTTCACGGTTGCCAACACTGCCTAGTAATTTCACTGAAGAATCATCATTTCTAAGTCGATCACCCAGACTAGTTCTAAATTTAAAAAAAAAGTAGTAGATAAAATCGGATTCATGTTAAATATCTGTAATGCCCTGCACTGGACTTTCTTATATATAAGAATGCAGTGTAAGAGCCAAATATGTATTAACAAATATACTTACTTATTCAGTTTTCGTTTAATTCCTTTGACACCATTAACTCCATCACCATCTTGGAATTCAACTAATTTAAGTTGTTTATTACTGCTATTTTGTTCGGACTTTTGCGTTTCTTGTTCGTCTTCTTGTTCTTCACGTAATCTGCGTTCGCTGTTTACAATACGATGTTGTTTCTTCATTTCTTTTGTCCACGCTTGATCGTCATCAGAACTGTCATCGTCACTTTCAGAACTTGATTCATCGGAGCTATTTTTGCCTTCCCTTTCATCCTAAAAGCACAAAAAACCACAAGTTTATTTTTAATCAAAGACTAAATATAAATTAAGTAACATTTTTGAAAAAAAAACTAAAAGCGGTTTCTAATTAACTACCACGCCAGGTCGGACAATTATTGCAGAAAATTAAATAGTTCTTCTAAATTTAATAAAAATCTTAAAGTATCAGGTTTTATAATTTTAGACTCATTCGTTAAAATCTCTACTTTATATAAGAAATTAAAAAGTATTAAAAGAATACTGACATCTTCTTGTTTAAGTTGTTGTTGGGCTAATTGTTTCTGCAATTCCTTCTTTCTGGTACTATTTAACCGGGATAGAACAGGATCTAATAAGCGATATTCATCTGTATTTTTGTCGACTTCGAAATCAGGATTCTCGAAGAGTGCACTGAATCGAGAATCACCAAGTAATTCAGTTGCCTTCTTTTGTTTCTTTTTGTCGAGTTTGAGTTGATCATCCATGAGTTTAAGTGCCAATTCTTTGTTAACTTTCGGCAGCTTATTAACTTGCACACGATTGACACGTTCTTCGTCGATTTTCGCACGTATTTTTTTCTTACGATATTCCTCAAATGCAAACGGTTCTGCGACTGATTTCGCTTTTTTATATAAACGAATATCCATGAAATAACTGTTAAACAATATAGAATACATACATAACAGATAACATCACACTTTAAAACTTAAATTCAAAAATTAATATAAATTAGAATCATTGTAAAAATTCATAAAAACGCGGAGCTTAAACAGAATAAACATATTCGGTCAAGATTAAGTATTTTTGATACAAAATTACTAACTTTAAATAAATAATAGAATGTTAATTTTTGTCGAAAATGTCCTGAAAAATATAAAAATTACCTCCATATAGTAATTAAATGTTTTTGAATTTAATTTGATAATTAACTAAATAGAAATTGCAGATGTTAATAATAAAGATGAAAAATATCTTACCCATGCATGTAAGCTCTTAATAAATTTGTTCCTAACAAATGATCCAATCCAAGACTATCCAAATCTGTTTTCGTAACGAATTTATAATCATCGTAAACATTCTCCGCGTTGGATTCTTCAAGTTCTTCAGTGAGAGAATCCAAAAATCCAGCCCATCGTGGTGCAGGACCAATACTTGGTATATAGTAAGTTTGCATTTTTGTACCTTCTGTCGCTAGGAAAAACATTCCAGTATTTGGAACGACACACAGATTATTAAAATCTGCTGTGGCTTCAATAGAAGTGAATAATTTTCCCTAACAAATAAAAGTTATAATAGCTAAATGAACATTTTTATTATATATTGGTGTAATATTTAGAAATGTGTTATTATTTTTAAACTTACAGTATTTTTTTCCCATATCTTAACAACGGAAGTATCCATAGAAAATATTAAATCTTGTTGGTAATGGAATTCTACGTTTTTTATGGGCAAACCATACATGTGATCTTTAGTATAAAATGGCTTATTTGATCGAATATCGTACAATAATATTTGCCCAGTTGCAGTTCCTACACCTAACGTTAACCCTTCATGGAATTTTAATGCGGTTATAGACGGGAAACCTTCTAATCTAATATGAGCATATAATAAAAATGACTGGATACATTTCAATTGTTATTTAATATAATTGTAATTTAATGTAATTATAATTAAATGTAATTGTAATTTAATAAGAAATAGAAACTCACTCTTTGTTTTCACTGACGCAACTAAAGGCACAATCTAACGTTCCTACTTTTCCTTTTGTCCGCGGATCCCATGCTTCAACTCTGCCTTCTTGCGTGCCACAAACAAGCAAATTATGAGCAGGATTTATCGCGCATTTATTTATTGCCGCCGCACTACTCGTAAACGGAACTAAAAATTGACCACGCTCAAGATTTAATCGATAAATATCCGACGAAGCACCCACAACAAATAAATCACAACTGGGATAGTGGTATTGCATATCTCTTCCGAATTTCGGAATTCGCAATCGGTAATACCGGCCATGAGCTGCATGGAATTCCACGTATCTATCACAATGCAAGAAAACTAACTGAAAATAAATAAAAAATTGTTTTGAGTTCAGACACTCATGCAGAAAATACGCAATTTATTTCATTGGTCGCTAAATCAGTTGCGATAAAATTAGGATTTTTTTTGGTAAATGCAATAAAATGTGGAACGAACGTTCCATACATTTATAAGAATATTAAAAAATTAATTACCTTGCTGTAATCGTCACTTAAAATATCAAACGTCACGACTTCAGAATCAAAACATCTTTCGAATTTCAAAGATAAATTATTAACATCAAAACACTTCACACGAGGTTTATAAATTCCAGTTGCAAGAATATACTGTCCATCTCTTGATACTTTTATAGAATTGCTGAGTCCTGGCATATCAAAATCTTGAATCAATTCAATTCGTCTACGGATGTCTACATTTTTCTTTAATAAAGCCCTTCGTTTTCGTTCCGAAAGCCACTACGAATCAGATATTTATGTAAATTACAATATAAAATCTAATCAAATTATACAACTTACATCTGGTAAAGATTTCCCACTACTAAGATTATAAATCTTAACATTATTAGGGTCGGACACTTGCATTTTTACTATTTAATCGCATATAATCCCAAAAGAAAACATATAGCTGTCAAATGCCATAAACATGTGCGTTTTAGGTTATATTTTGATTTATATTTGTATCCTGATCTGTTCCAAAATTCATAAAAGATATCTAAACGAAATTTAAAAAATACGTATTTAAATACTTTATTTGTTTAAAATATTAATTATTGTCGTTTAAAATAAAAATATATTTAAGAATAATAATTACAAATTAAAATAATAAACGCAGATTTAAAATAGAATTCTGGAACACGTAAATCCATGTAGTGTTGTCACAAGTTAAAAGTAAATACCTTAAAACTGTGACTAAAAAAATAATTTTCTTAAGAAATTCAGCTTTTCAAAAATAATTGGATATACAAATATATAAATAAAAGAAATCTAACTTTGGAAATTAAGTTTTGAGTAAGTCAATAATGAATGTAAAATCATTTCGTAAAATCGTTCCGTAAGTTGGTGAGTTTAACGTCGAGGTGTTGAACGAATCCGTTTTTAAGTAGCATTCATTTCGCTGGTTGTTCGCTGACGCTGGTGACAAACGAAAACAGAGAATTTATCAAAAATGCCGAGTCAAGAAGTAACGACAACGAAAGTTATTGTCCACCCGCTTGTATTATTAAGTGTGGTGGATCATTTTAATCGTATGGGAAAAATTGGTAACCAAAAAAGAGTCGTTGGTGTTCTTTTGGGCTGCTGGAGAGCAAAAGGAGTTCTTGACGTTTCGAACAGTTTTGCAGGTTAGACTGACAGTTCATTATTTGCTTTTAAGTTACCTATTCCTTTAAATAACATGTTAAAACCGGTCATTAATTGATATTTATATACCGTAAGATAATCATACTTTCCTAAATGTTACATAAAAATATTTGTATAAAGAAATTTGACTTTATAAATTTATCAAATATTATTTATATAAAACAACTTATATGTATGTCCGAACTATTTATTATAATGCGTATATACTATTAATAAATATGAATAGTCATTCTTGTGTAATACATATAACAACAACTTTTCACATTCGTACAATGAGGTGGAAGACAACCCTTTTACGCATTGATTTCTCCATTCTTTAGACACTTAACTAACCATTCAAACATATCTTAGTCGTATCACTTGCTTACAATTTGTTTTCTGCACAACTCATTCTCGATTACATTAATTAATTTTTACTCCATTTATATCTACCTCAATGATGGCGCATTCATCATCTATTGAGAACAATTAAATGTTTTTCTTGGTGTATTGTTCGTAATATTAATGTGGTTTATGGTCGTACAATAAATGGATTCTTATTGATATTAACACATTCCTAAAAACTATGTCTATTTCTTCTAAAAACTCCACAAATGATTTAAAATCTCTTTATGCACTCTACTCTATCTGATGATTAGTTTGGCTTTATTATTTGATTATTTAGTTATATTGAAAAATTTGCAGTCGTATAACATTTAAAATTGTAGTAGCTGCTTTCGCTTACATAAATAATCCAGTTATTTCTTCGTTTTGATCCTCTCATTTGGATATTTGAGTATAACTCATTCTACGAAAGGAATTTAATTTCTTACAATACATTCTCGTAAACATCCGTAATATTCCTTATCTATCCTAAATCTCCTAGAAACACCATAAAAACTTCTCACACGTTTTCTTGTACAATTCGTAGTACCGTTCGATGAGGATGATAAGGATAAATCGGTTTGGTTTTTGGATCACGATTACTTAGAAAATATGTATGGAATGTTTAAAAAAGTAAACGCACGTGAGAAAGTTGTTGGTTGGTATCACACCGGACCGAAACTTCACCAAAACGATATTGATATTAACGAACTTATCAGAAGATATTGTCCCAACTCTGTATTAGTAATTATTGATGCCAAACCCAAAGACCTAGGTTTACCAACAGAGGCATATCAAGCCGTTGAAGAAGTTCATGATGATGGTTCACCAACGTCGAAAACTTTCGAGCATGTCCCCAGTGAAATCGGTGCAGAAGAAGCGGAAGAAGTAGGCGTTGAACACTTACTTAGAGATATTAAAGATACCACTGTTGGTACTCTATCGCAACGAATCACAAATCAATTGTTGGGCTTAAAAGGATTGCATTTACAATTGAAAGAAATTCGTGATTATTTAGTGCAAGTTGGTCAAAGTAAACTACCAATAAATCATCAAATTGTCTATCAATTACAAGATATATTCAACTTATTACCTGATATAAATCATGATAATTTTACGAATTCCCTTTATGTCAAAACAAATGATCAGATGTTGGTGGTTTATTTGGCGGCTATGGTTAGATCAATTATTGCCTTGCACAATTTGATTAATAACAAACTCACGAATAAAGATGCTGAAGAAGGTAAGAAAGACGATAAAGATAAAAAAGAAAAAGATGATAAGTCTAAAGAGAAAGAAGATAAGAGTAAAGAAACGAAAACAAAAGATGAAAAGGCGAAGAAATGATTTTAATAATTGTCGTTAAAATATTTATTATTATTTTGTTTCATATTTCAACCGTTACATTAAAAATGAAAATCACTGTACTTTTTATACAAATAATAAAAATACACTATCTTATCTAAATAATTCTGCTATGGTTTCCTACATAGTAGTAAAATATATAAAAAAACGTAATTTTAATTTCTGGATTTTTTTCTTTGAAGATTTTGTTAGTTTAATTATTTGTGTAACTTAATATTACTTTGCTTTATAATACATACTTATTAACAATAAATTTGATTCTTTAATAAATTTAATGTGTTTTATTTTTTCAAATCTAGTATCCAATTTCTACGAAAAATATGCATTATTGTCTGTTACACTTGAATTTGGAAAATATTCCACCGATTATACAAATTCATAATAAAAAAAAAACAGTTTAGCCCTTTCTTCAATGGTACTAGGCTATGCACCACTTGAATACCATTCGTGATTTAATATATTTCTACTTAATAGGGTTGATACCTCTTTTAATTATATTATTATAAAATATTCTTGTAATATTACACTATTAATTTTATTGTTTAAAGCTTCATATATTTAAAGATATGAATGTTTAAAGTTGAGCGTCATCCTGATGACGACACAAAGATGTGATATCTAGTGCTTTCTATAATCATTTCATTCGTAGCATCGCGTTTTTATTTGTTTGGTGAGGATATACCTGATAAATTGTGTTCTCATGAGCTTTGTGATGATTACTAAATTGTAACAGCGAATAATTAAGAGGGAATAGATGTGATAAATACGAATCAAATTCCAATCAATTGTATTGTATATGATTATATTAAATGTAGTAGTAGGTATCAACTCTATTGAAATATTCCGAAATAAATTATTTTCCTTTGATTTAGTATTAATAATTTCCCGAACTTGTAAGTACAGTTATATTTGCACATTATGGAAATAACAAGTACAGTACCATTTCATAAATATCAAATTATATTATGAATCTATTAAGCATCCAAGCATAAAACAACTATGCACCTATGCATTAATAATTTTAAAGTTATAAAATTAATTAAATTTAAAATAGATATTATAGAGGCATAACAATTATGACTACGACATTAAAAAAATAATTTTGACTTACCTATCTACATGGATGAAGCAGTTTTTGTACAACACTTTAGAAATCTAAATAAGTTTCTATTTACACAATAAAATTATTCTATATAATAAACTTGACTGCAAATACTGCAACCAAAGATACAATAGAGGCACGCAATCGACATTGTTGATTTTTTGGATTCGGATTAATTGCCGGATCCACGAATGGTTGCAAATTCGTTTTGTTGTAATTCATAAAATACCAACTCATTGATCTATCATGTGGTGGTATTTGCGATGTGGCACTATTATCGATATTCGTAAATGCATTTTTAGCTTTATGATTATTATTCAACGTTGTCGATAGTGTTTCTTCTTTTTCTTTGATTGCTTCTTGTACGGATTGTAGCGATGCCGTTGAAGAAACATGAGGAGACACAACTTTTGTTATTGTAGATCTTCCAACTGAAGGTCTGAACGGTGGTTGCTGGCCACCTGGTATCAAAAATGTGGATAGAGTTGATGGTGTATCTTTGGGGGCAGTTACGTTTGCAGGTATAAATATGGTTGTTTCTGGTTTGGCAGGTGTTGTGATTTCTTTGTATCGTGTTTCTGTTATAACTTTGTGCTTTTCGGTAACCGGTGTAGTGTTTGGAGAAACTGTAGTGATTGGAATATGTTCAACTACATCCTGAAATAAATCTTCAAAACTATCTGATTCTGATGCTGTTTCAATTTCTACAGAAGTGGTTGCTACTGATGAAGTGTGATTTTCTATAGCAAACATATCGTAGTAATTATTAATTGTTAGATTCTTTGGTTCAAATGTACTCTTCATTGTTGTTTCTTCTCTTTCGACATCTACTGTTGTTTGTTTTACAATTGCTTTACTTGATTCATTCTGACTATCTATGAATTCAGTTTCGTTATTGAACGTTGCGTCATTTTCGAGTTCAACTGGAATACTTGAAGTAATAGGTGTAGTGCTTGAAATTATTGGAGTTGGTGTAGGTATTGGATGTCCATTATTCTGGATTGGACCCCGTTTAGCGATAAAATCCTCTGTTACATCTAAAAGTAGTGAAGTCGGTACGACTGTCGCATTCGGTTTATTTGTCGTAGTAGTATTCAAATGTACTCTTTCTACACTATAAGTGTAATTATGAGTAGCTGGATCCGGTATTGGTCGAAATCCACCAATTGCACCTGGTAAAATAGGAACAAACCCCCCACTTTGGATTTCCGGTTCTGAAGGAGGAAAAAAATGTCCTCCTCTGCTCGATGTGATTCTATGTTTCGCTGGAGGATCTGATTTTCTATCTCCATTTCTGCCTCCTCCAGGCCATAAGTTATTTAAGTTTAGTGCTGGAAGCGGTACTCCAAAGAAGGTGAAACCACTACTACTCGGGGAAGGACTTGTCGTCTTGGGAACATCAGGAATAATCGATTTATTTTTATTCGACGCAGCATAAATAACTGGCGTATCACCTGAAATGTAATGAGAGGACATCTTTTTAGGAACACTGGTAGTGAATTCTTGTTTGGAGTGTAATTGATTAGTAATGGTGTTGTTCTGATCAGGAGTACTAGTTTCATTGTATGGATAGTCAACGTATTCATCGTAGAAGTATTCAGATTCTTCGGGGGATGGCGCCATATTCATGTGTAAGGGTCTGGTGGATGGTGTTGTTGATTCTTTGATGTCCATCCATTGAGAAAATACTTGCGAGGTACTGTAAGCTGGCACTGATAGTAGTTCTGATTCACAACCAGGCGATATTGGTTCTGCAGTTCGTTGTTCAAACATACATTCTTGACGAGATAATCGCATTTCTCGTAGTAAAGAGCCATCAGAACATCGGGGTCCTACGACACTGGCTTCTTGTAGCCAGGCTCTCATCCACAGTAAATTACAGGAGCACAATAATGGATTGCCTGAAATTAGATTATATGTAAGAAGTTAATCAATAACTGCAGAAACACGACATTTTGATGATTCCTATACAAATTTATTCCAAGAACTTTATTTGCAGAAGCAGTAATCTATGCTACAGCTTGAATTTAGAGTTGCGAGTAAATATTGTTTCTTTGGTTGACTTAAATTGTCAACTATTATATACAAATCAACAACTATAACTAGAAGACGAAATAAATTCTTTAATTTCTAGAAATGATACCTTAATATCAAAAACTCTAGTAATATTTGGTTTCTGAGATCTATATAATTGTAAAACTTACCATCTATATCTAGTAGTGCAATGTTGCTACGGAGCTTCTGGACCGAATTTTCTGGAAGAGACATCATCTTATTGTTCCTCATACTAAGAACTTTGAGTCGTGGCATATCATTGAACGCTGACCCTTGTACCCCACATATTTCATTATGATCCATTTTCAACTCTACGAGCCATTCCATTTTATTAAAATTTTCACTGGATACTTTAGATAATTTATTATTACTAACATCAAGTACTTCTAAAGACCTCAGACTATGAAGTCCAGCTTCTTCCAAACTTGGAAGTTGATTATTGCTTATATTTAAAAACAATAGATGCGGCACTCTATAAAATGCGTTATTAGCAATATTTTTCAATCGATTCTCTTGTAATTCTACAATTTGTAAGGATGGCAGATCACTAAAGGCTGCATCTGGAATATCTTTTAATCGATTTTTGCTCATTTTTATTTTTGATAGCTTGGGTAGTTCACGAACTGAAGCAGTATCAACCATTTCCAGTTCATTATTATCTAAATGCAATTCTTTTAAATGTTGTAAATTTTCAAATGCTCCTCTACGCAGTTCACGTATTAAATTCTGAGACATTCGTAAATCCACAAGAGAAGACAAACTACTCAAAGTATTTGGGTTTAAATGACGAAGTCTATTATTGGATAAATCTAACTTGTACAAATGTTTTAAACCTTTAAACGTCGGAGGTAATTCAGTTAACGAATTGTGGGAAACATCAACATGTTGCAGTTCTCTTGTATTGTCAAATGTTCCCGACATAATTTCCGATAGCCGGTTGTGACTTATATCGAAATTTTTCAAACTACGAACATTTCTCAATAATTCTGGTCTTAAGATGTCAATTTTATTACCTCGTAAAATTAAACTCTGCAGTTGTGTCGTATCTTTTAACGCACCTGCATGAATAATATTGATTTGATTATCGATCAGACTTAGAACTTCTAATCGAGATAAACCTTCCAAGGAACCAATTTCCAATTGTTGTAGAACATTTTTGTTTAAATATAATTTCCTTAAGAGAGGTAATAATCTTAAAGCACTAGATGGTATTTTTTGGATGCCATTCGCTGATATGTCTAACAATTTAAGAGCTGGTAAATCTAGATCTGGCGAAGGTGGTACAGGGATTGCTGTGATGTGATTTTTAGTCATATACAAGTGCTCAATAGCTCTCGGTAGTCCAGGAACAAACTCGATCAGTTTGTTAAAACTGGCATCTAATTCATATAAGTTCATCAAATGTCTAAATGTAGCCGGGTGCAATGAAGCCAGTACATTATGAGAAACATTGACATGCTCTAAAGCTGGCGTATCTAAAAATGTAGCTGGATCAATAACAGTTAACAAATTCTCACTTAAATCTATACGACGAAGTGATGGCAAATTGCTTAATAAGAGAGGCTCAACTATTCTGTAATAGTTTTGGGATAAGTCTAAACCTTTCAAAGCTGGAAGATTCCAAAGAGGTCCATGAAGTAAATTCGATAGAGAGTTGTTTCGAAGTCTTAACTCTCGCAGAGCTGGCATGCCTGAGAAAGCTTCTCTTTCTACCATATGTATCTTGTTATGATCTAAGTGCAACCTCTCCAATGTTGGATGACCTCGAAGACCTCCAAATGGAATATCTTGTAAGTTGTTACTGCTCATATCCAAGAACACAAGTCGTGGTAAAGCATCAAGCAAAGCTCGAAGTTCAGATATGTGTCCGATATCATTATCAACAACCCATAACTGCTCCAATCCATTCGCAGAATTTTGTAGAAACGTTTCTGGATGAATTCTTCTGATTATATTATAGTTTAAGTCTAGAGTACGTAGCATTGGTAGTCGATGAAATGCACCACGGTCCAAATCAATAATTCTATTATTGCTAAGATATAAATTCTTTAACGACATTAAATCAACGAAAGAACCTTCAGTTAATCGATCAAGATTATTATAGTCTAGTCTCAAAACGGCTAAAGCAGTTAAATCTCTAGTTCCACGACCAACCATTCCAGCATCTGAGATTTTATTTCCGATCAAAATAACTTCAGTTAATGCAGGCAATCTGGTTAATGCGCGAGGATGTATGACTGTTAATCCACAATAAGAAATATTGACCAAAGATAATCTAGGTAGATCTTGCAGCAGCCCGTTTTCTAGCCGAGTCAATCTTGGACTTCCGGCCACATGGAATTTTTCTAATGACGGCAACATTCGAAAATGCCTGGATGATAGTTCGACTAAAGATTGGGACTCGATTTGCAAATGTCGCAATTTTGTAAGACCGGAAAATTTCGGCAACCGTTTCATGAGTTGTGTTTGAATGGTTATGGCTTCTAGTGAAATCATTTGATCTAAGGAGTCTTCTGGAAAACTTCGGAATGCTGGTTCTACTATGAAGAGTTCCATGAGTGAGGTTTCGAGCCCGGCTAACCAATCGCTTGATACACGTTCAAGACCATTGTTTCGTAACATAAGGCGCATTACTTTTAGCGGTAAAAATGCCCTACCGGGCAGTGATGGTAAACTGTTATTTTCTAGTATAAGTTCATCAATTGGATAACGTAAATACTGGCCTAAAGATTTTAGGCCTTCTAAGACACGAGGGAGTTCGCTGTGTGAGCACCTGAAACAAATTATTATATTAAAAAATAGTCGATTCTTAGCTGTTTGTCGGTTTGTATTCCGTATCGTAGTTATGGATTCATTATAATTAAAATCAATTATTATTATCTGAATGTATTGAAGACAATTCATTGTTAACTTATACGCAAAGAGATATTATAAAGATAAACGGTTTTCTTTAAATATATCTTATTTACTGCAAACGTTGTATTTTCGTTGCACAGATCTTTTCATTTGTGAGTTCCTGACAATGGTATTGATTTAGGATGCAATAGTTCTTATTTGGATTATATTTACTGTCGGGAAATTATTTTGAACAGCAACCAACCGTTTTAGAAACTTATCTATACATGTTCTGTGGCAAGGGATTGTCGTCAAATCAAATGTCACATAATTGAATATAATTTCATGACAGCGAATGAGTAATTAAGATAAAGGTGTATAAAGCTAATAAAGAACTTTATTATTATTGTGTGCGCCGCTATAAAGAACGTGCCCTCTTCAGCATGTGCATGGCCGATATTTGCTGGGATTAATTCCTCTAGCTAATCTTCGATCTCACGTGCTTTATTAAAGCATTTAGTTTTTTACTTGATTATTAATAATAAATATACCTAAACAAATGTATGTTTAATTATTTCTGTAATCTACAAACCGTTTCTCAGTAGCAGCACTTCAAAAATCTACGTCACTCTATATAATATTTTGTTACCTACTTTCACCTACTACCTTTGGCAGAAGCTTTGAAAAACAGACAGGCCATGGTTGAAACTATCAGTGTCACGATTATGATTTCATGTAATAGATATATAATTGGCAACTTTCATGTAACCAACATATTTCTGCATAAATTTACTTACTATTTATTCCACAAAGTATTGACAATATTTTTGCGAAACAGCATACACTGCAAATGAATCAAAAATTTTTTTATATATGTAATATAAATGCAATAAGTGGTTGAGAATAAAATAAAGTGCCACGTAATTAGTTGATTTAACGTTTTATGATAATAATTTTAAATCTTAGAGAAGGTTATTTAAGAGTCAAGTGCATAAAGTTGGATACTTTGTTTTAAGACACTGTTTATTTTAGTACTTGAATTTTAAATAATTTATGAATAATTCATATATGTAATTGATGATATTAGTGCAGCTAAGAAAATTGTTCTAGAGTTTCTATACATCAAAGAAATAAGAGACACATGCTTAGTGTTGATGAATGGTAAACTTTTTCTTATAGTCGTTTATAAGTGTACTTTTACATCCAATGCTGTTTAACTTGTAATTAATGTAATATGATGCTGTAGGTTACTCAAATTTGCTTACCGTGTAAAGTATACACATTCCTCATTCATTTATATAATACATTTTAAATTATGTATAATATAAATAAGAAACATGGAACAAATTTTATTTAAAAAAGAAGCTTTTTTAATATAAATAAACACAATAAAATCTATGCTAATAAATGTATAGTTATACTTATAAATAACTTAATTTTAATTAAAATCTTCTAAAACAAATTCAACTATCAATAGTATTATCCGCAACGGATCCTTGCTTCTCCTTAGATAAACGTGTGAGTTCATCTTGACTTAAATGATTCACAATGCCAGCACCTAGTGAATCTCCAAGAACGTTTATCGTTGTACGGAATCGATCCCTAGAACATTTCATTCAAATATGTTTTACTCAGGATTATATACTTGAATCGCGTTTGTCACTTACAATAACCAATCAACAGCTATGATCATACTAACATCCTCAGCTGGTAATCCTACTGTATCTAGTACCATTACCATAGTTACCAAACCGGCTTGCGGTATACCAGCTGCACCAATACTTGCTGCTGTTGCAGTTATACTAAAAAATAAATAAATTTTATTACTAACATAATTCTAACTGTTGTATATTTTGTATAGTATAAACTAAGAATTACTTAAATATTATTTGAACTTATACGACTATATATCCGAATAATATACAGGCTATTCACTCTTAAACATGCATTCCATGCAATTAACCAAATTTTAGAAATAACTCCGTTTAAAATCATAATTTAAAAAAAGTTATTTTAAGACTAAACATACTGCATTCGTAGCTTTTAAAGCATTCGAATATTAGATTGTTTATTAACTTATGATTTAAAAGTACCTGACAGCTATAATATTTCCAAAACTGAGTGAGATATTTCTGATTTGTGCAATAAAGAGAGCAGCGACTGCTTCATACAACGCGGTTCCATCCATATTAATTGTAGCACCGATAGGCATTACAAATCTTGCAACTCGTGGATCAACGCCATTTTTCTCCTCCAAACATGAAATTGCGACTGGTAGAGTAGCAGAACTTAAAAAATATAATTATTTATATTATCACTACTTGAAACCTAAATAAAACACAATTTATAATAAAATGATTCGAAGTAAATAAATACCTGGACGCTGTACCAAAAGCAGTTGCAATCGCTTGGCCCATATTTATAACGTATGTAATGGGCGATCTCCTAGTCATAACCATGTAAATCAATGGTAAAATAACGAAACCATGCAACAATAAGCCTGCAAGTACAGTGGCGAAATATTTTCCTAACTGTCCCATCATTTCTCCGAAATCCTCAATTTCCAAGAGCTTTGCACTGATCAAGAACATGACACCTATAGGCGAAATCCATATCACCCAATTTGTGATTATCATCATTGATTCACTTAGTGATTGGAAAACTTTTAATAAGGGTTCACCACTTTTGCCCATTTTGCCCAATGCAATACCTAGGAATGTTGAGAATACAACAAGACCTAGAATATTTGTGCCAGGTTCGTACTCTGAACTTAAGCCCCATTTGGTTAGATCGGCTAAAATACATTACATTTCTATTAATATAAATATATATACATAAAAGAATTCAATAAACTTATACATATTTCTCTCACTAATCGCGGTAGTTAACATTTTAAAGAAATGCCGCAAATAGCGAGTTAATTTGTTACTTTACATAAATATATATATATATATATATATATATATATATATATATATATATATATATACATTTATTTATGTAGAGTAACAAATATATATATATATATATATATATATATATATATATATAAATAATAAAGAAAACAATTACAATACTTACTTGTATTTCCTTTCGGAATTAACACAGTACGATACTGAAACATAAAATATTTTATAAATATATATATATAAAAAAATATATAGTTCAATACAAAACTTACTTGTTCAATGCATGCTTGCATTAAATTGGGCGCAAACATATTTCTATAAAAATAATTAAATGTATTATAATATATACACAATTTTGTTGAAAACGATCGATATTTAATTTTTTATAAACCCCAAACTAATATTAATTGACTCAAAGAGGGCTAAATTTAATTGGTAAGTAAATATATGATACAAATCTGACAAACATTATTTATATTCTCTAAAATGATTAAAAAAAAAGAAGTTATTATATTGTATTGAACTTATGGGAGAAAACGTCTTGTGACGAATAACCTCGAACAGGCCACGATAAACCATATTCGATCCTCAAGTTCATTGTGAATCAGTTAAAATTGACATTGAATTTCCAACAAATTGCCGTAAGATATCTATGTGTAGTGTATTGTGTAATTAAAAAAAAATACTTCGTTATATTACATTTTAATGATAAATATTTATTTTAATAAGGCAAAAAATGTTATTCAATAGCTAATAAATAATTGCAACTGACAATAACAGGATCTAATACATTTGTGCTATATATAGATGGTCAAATATTGCATAACTTCGAAAAATATTATTGCGCGAATCCACAATAAAGAGAGTAAAGAAATAACAATGCAATTTTGTTTACATAATTTAAAAAAAAATCTTTATATAAAGTGAGCCATCTGTTGGTTTCTTTTTGAAGTATGTGTTATATCGACAGTTTGCACCACTGACGCACTTGACATTGTGCAACCGTAAAAAAATCCATTTCATACAGCGGAGGTTTGACACTCACATATCTATCAATGTCAAGCGCGTCAGTGTTACAAACTGTCGAAATAACACGCACTTCAAAAAGAAATCAATAAATGGCCCATCCTATACATATACTGAGCAAAAGAATTTGTTGATTTTACTAAATTGAAGTAGATTTAATTGTATTATTAGTTAGTTTATTACTTATTTAGTTGAATCATCAAACTATTAGTTTTTTTTGCGTATGTCTGCAGATTGCAATAGTAACAAACCTATTATTTATATATTATAAAACTTCGACAATTCAAAAATTTAAACAACAAAATTAAATATAATTCGTTTTTAACAAAACAATATTTTTTTTAAAACTACAATACTTACCTAAACAAATCAAGCAATGTATCCACAGTAAGAACATTTCTTGTTTGTTTTTCACCGGTAGACTCTGCTGTGCCTCCGTCTCCCGGTCTGATTGTTGTTACCAAAACAATCCCCAAAATAACCGCACAGATCGTAGTTATCATATAATATAAAATTGCACGACCACCAATCTTTCCCGATAAGGACAGATCCAGAGATCCAATCGCAGAAATCAACGAAGACACAATTAAAGGCAATATTAATCCTTTCAGCATCCGCAGAAATAGATCTCCCAAAAAGTTAACGTAAGATATGTCTCTTTCGGACCATTGTTCATCCCGAGAGCTTCGCAAAATAAAACCGAGCGCGACACCAGCCAAAACGCCCAATATTGTTAATAAAGTCAGTAGATTTGTGCGAATGTATCCCATACATTTGTTGCCAGGTTTTTTTTCATTGTTCTTCGAATGATTTATTCCGTTTTCAACAATCACTGATGCGTTTTCTGCCATTTTAACACACTGTTCACTAGCGTTTTAAAACCGATTACACTATTGAGATCTACGTTTGATCTCGGCGTAGTTTTAGCTATAACTGATTCGTTGGAAATGTTTAACTGCAATTAGAAACGAGTACTATTGCATTGGGTAGAAAACTGGATGTTGAAGAGCTCTTCATTAAAATGGGATCGTCGGTCGTTTCAAGTGTAGTAAGCTTTTTATAATGATAATTAAATAGTTAAAAGATAATAGTCTGATAAGTAATTTGTAGGATTACAGGATTTCTTGAGAAATTATTGTTGTTAAAGTAGATTTTTAGATTAAGGATGATGCGTGTTGATAAGAGAAGAGTGTAACGTTTGTGTTTACTTGTAACACGATGTTTTTGCTTGTGCTAGTACTGCACGACTAGCCATACTCACTATGAAATATGAAATGCTAGCAACAAGGAAAAATGTGTATTGGTTTTACCTCCAGTAGATTAATTGAAGGTAAATACCGAGTTGTTGTTTGCGGTTTCTTACCAATTCTAAACCATCAATAAAAATAACAATAAAAACCGATGGTTATGTTCAGGGACGTCTTAAGGGCAGTGATGAGCAAATTTTTAAAATCGCATTTAGTACCAAAATGATATCATTTATCGTGTTAAATTACAAAATATTGTAATTTTGAGCAATTTTTTCTCCAACAACATTTTTAAATAAACAAATTTTTATAACAAACAATATTTCTTATGTGTTTATGTATTTAAAAATATTTTCAAATAACAAACAATAAAAACATTGAATATATGTTTCGAAATTACTTATAATACAATACATATAATTATATTGTAATTAGAGTATAGATAAATCTAAAACCATTCAAACTTCAAAGATAAACATATCGCATCCATTCAAACTAGGACTTGAGAAAAAAATTATAATTTGAATTGACGTAAATGATCCTCTTTTCAATATGAATACCTTTTATCCTTGTCAAAACACAAATAAAGTATATACATATATGATATATAAAATAAAATAATTGGTGATAAAATATAGATAACACCGGTAAATATTTTAATTGTAGATGCATATAAATATACTAGAAATAATGAAAATAGAGACCACTTCACGAAGCGATATTGAAACAATCAACAAAACAACACTTTTTTTTATCTTCCTGCGCTTATATAATGAAACAAACATAGAATACATACGTTTGTTATTCAGCTGAATAGCGTATTAATATTCCTAGTATCAAATTGAATTGTAATAAAATAAAATAACAAATAGCAGAAATGTTAAAAATTATAATTAAATACATAGTTCAATTATATGTGTATATTTAATTACTGCCAACTTCTGCTTATGGAACAGAAACACAACGGTTCAATGTCAAACTGTGCAATTTAAAAAAATATATATAACGTTTATTATGATGAATTTAAAAAAACGTGATAGAAAATTTAAAAAATTATCGTAAACCGTGAAAAGAAAATCGATAAAAACAATACAAAAGTTTAAGTTAATATTTATTTAAATTAGCGTGAAATATGAAAGACACGAACTAAAAAATATATTAATTCATTCCTATACAAACATCTGTTGTATTGTATCTTGAATAATTTTGTGTTTTTGAGTTCAAAACGAAATTTTATTTACGAAAATATTTAAATAATACTTTAAGCGAAATACAATATTTATAATATATTCGTGAGACAAGAAATAATATCATTTTAATACTAATCTTAAAATTGCATTTACGTAACACTAGTAGTATATGGGTTAACTATAATAAGATGCAAGTTATTCATTTATAACTTGCGAAATAAGGCCACGGATAACCAATAAGATTAAAAAAAACTATTTTATATTTGAAATTTGCAAGTAATAAGATTTTCTAAAATTTAATTTAATTGCGATATTTTTCTTATGTAAATGCGAAATTACAAATCAAAAAACTATTTACATACATATATTCAAATACTGAATTTTGTTTCTGATTCAAACCTAATTTAATATTGCATTACATTTTATTTAAAATTATATAAGAGTAGAATTTTAATTAAATTTTTTGTTATGAACTGATGCAATGGCTTTAAATTTATTGCATATTTTATAGCTTTTTCTTTAATTATTACATAACAGTTAAAGTAACTTATATTTGCATTTTATTGTTACTTTCTTAAACATAAACACGTTTATATCATCACAGTATTCCCCACTAGACTAAGGTGGCTAATAACAAATCCCACACATATTATTTATACTAATCATTGGTTTTGAAATGTTATGTTGATTTTGAAACAGCAGTTCATTTTTTAAACTATATTTTTTTATTCATATCTGATGCAAATTGCAAATATAGTAGAAAAGTAATAACAAATATTCTAGAGAATAATTATTAATTAATTAAACATTTCTCATACGCGATGAAGCTTCAAATAAATGGGTAATATTATATTTCAGTGACCAGAATCTCTTATAATATTTGTTTGCTTCACTCAATTGAATTCAGTTGACCATATCAAAAAGTGTGTCAATATAATTATTACTTTATTACCAATACATCAATTATATAGCATTTATTTATCTTGGTTTAAAACATGATAATACGTTTGTATTTATTTATTATTTCATTTAAATTTGTCTCAATTAGAAATTATAAAAAAACCGTTTTTATCCGAAGGTTAATTTTACTTAAAAAAACAATCTATCTATTTCCGAGAAATATGAAAGAGTTTAAGCAACTTTTCGATTTCTTCCCAAGAATTTTTCAGTTACATTTTTTGAAAATTAATTATAAATCTATAAAAAGGCTTTATTTTAAATTTATAAATTTCAATATTTTGTTCTTGTTTTTTTCTTTAAGCCCATATAAAATAGATGATCTATATTCTCATAAATATTATTTTATTCTTTATATTGATCAATATTTATATTTCTAATAATAAGAAAAAAAAAACATCCTAAAACGCCTCCTTGTTATAAACTTTGTAATTTTTATAGTGTCAGCTTGATTATCCATAAGATTTATAAAAATCTGTAAGTTACAGACGTATTATCTGTGAGAATGTATACATGAACTATAAATTTCCTAAGAATCTACATAGGATAATAACGACATTTGATACACAAATTTACATAAAAAATAAGATATTTCTCTCATGCTAATCTTATCATTAATGTAATCAATTATGTTTATCTGTGTATCTAACGAGTGTTTAAAATTGTGACACCTTATGAAATAGGTATGTAAGTGTGTTTAGTTTGTTTATAATTAAATGCGTATTAAACTTCACGTGAAAAATGATAAAATAAAATAAATTTCCGCAATCAGTGATTAAGTGCATATAAAATTATGCAATTTGCTTTTCATTTTATAGATACCAGTTTCATCTAGAATAATCTAATAAATCTTGGTTTGATTTTTTCTGTATGTATAACTTGTCACGAATTTTTCAATACAGATTTTATTTCTGAAATCTAATCACGGGAATTTTTTAACATCGACATATCTTTGCTTAAAATATTTTAAGACGAGTAATAAAACCATCTGAATTGAAAGTCCCAAGGTAAATAAAATTATTCCAATTATTTCTCATTTCTAATAAATGCCTTTAAGATTTGCATCAGAGACAAACCGGTCTTCTTATTACTTTTGTTTTTATTGCATATCTGCCATTAACCTTTAATACGCATAATTGTAATGTTATTTACCTTGACAAAGTCAACCCTGGAGTTCAGAAAACGTCTGGTAAATTACAGAAAAATTACAAATATTCTAATGTCCTTTAATTAAAATTTCAATTTTACATAAAATAAATTTGGAGTGTGAAAAAAATTGCTGATATCATGAACATATTATATTAGTTAAGTATACTTTAGATTCTTGTACTTAATTTTTATGATTCCTTTCTTATATATTACGCAATAGCACTGTATAGCATCACACATAACTAAAACACAAAACCGCAACATAAAATAACTTTGTAAATTTAGCAATATGATATATTGTACATTTCTCATCGCTTAATCACCGTATCACATTAGATTAACTTTTCCTCATTGTCTGTTTCACGAATAATAGTTTGCTAATAAATATAAATGAATAAAATAATAAAACCGCACGTGGAGCTTTAGGGAACGCGATTGTCATCAATAACTATGCAATACACTTATTGGATCTGTCACACATACAAATTATGATTGCCGAAGAACAATTATTATGTTTTGCTTGTATTGTATAGCGTGAACATTTTATTTAATTTATTATAATGGATGTGAACTACAGACACAATCGTATCAAGCTCTGAAGGTTGAAAAACAGATTGTTGGATCATGAAGTACAATTGTACAATTTAAGGATGTTTTACGAGAAGTATATTTGGTGAAGGTCAATGTGACAAAATATTCTGTATATTATTAACATAGCCGGCTGATTTGCAACTCGCAAGGCAGTTACTCGTATAGGGCAGACTAATTCGGACACATTCACTGGTGACTATTGTCATTATAAAATAATTTTGTATCACATACTACTAGAGTATATTCTGTTAAAAACGTTTTGGAATTGAATCTGTCCTAGTTTACATGCGATACTTCTGAGCAGAGAAGCAGCAGCTTCGCTTTGTAAATATATATATATATATATATATATATATATATATATATATATATATATATATATATATATATATATATATATATATATATATATATATATATATATATATATATATATATATATATATGTATATATATATATATATATATATATATATATATATATATATATATATATATATATATATATATATATATATGTATATATATATATATATATATATATATATATATATATATATATATATATATATATGTATATATATATATATATATATATATATATATATATATATATATATATATATATATATATATATATATATATATATATATATTTTTTTTTTTCAATTTGATCGTTCTGTGATAATAGGTGATAGAAAATAACTATTATCCGGATAATCGTACTGTAATTATAAATATAAAATGCTAATGATGTGAAATTGCATATTTTCGAATGTCTTTTCTACAATTTCAAAAATGTTCACCTTGAACAGTTACCAGTTGAATTAATCAAGTGTTTTAAAAATTCTAAATTGAGAAATGTATTAAAAATATAAATATCGTAATAGAAACAAAATCCCTTTAAAATATAACGGGAAAAATGAATTTACATCGTATGATATTAGATAAAAAATTATACTTATGGAAATTTGATTTAAAAGCGACGTGTATGTTATAAGTCGGCTGATTCATATTACTAAACAGTAAAATATCGATAAAACGAACAACTACATTGCATACCATATGTTTATGCATGCGTTCCAGTGTTATGTAAGCAGGTATGTAGGTATATTTAAATGGTGTTTTCAAAAGCAAGAAAACAATGGTGCTTCATATTTAATAAAGAATTATTTTCTGAATTATAACTCACAACAAATAGTGTAGTTATCTATATTTTTATTGTTTTAATGTGTATATGTTGTTTATATTGCAATAAACGAAAGCTATATCTAAGCATCGTTTATTATGTTTGAATTAAAAATCTGTACACACCCACGGTTGCTCATTCGACTTCAGTAAAACTGATATGTTGTTTTCGATAAAGATATTATTTAATCCTTTGTCTCCTAGTGGTTTCACGTTGAAACCATATTTTATAAAATTTGAACTTTCCTAACGGTTTTGTACGGAAGCCACATACAATGCGCTGATTTTTTCCTTGTGTATCATATAATTACGTTAGATTTATGAAGAAATATTGAATTATCATTATTTTTAATCAGGCAATAAAGAGCCAAACAATTATTATGTTTTTAAATAGTGTAACTTTTACAGTAAATAGGAAAGATCAGCTATACGTTGTAATTTCTCTAGTTTCTTCACTTTCATAAGTGTACTTTCGTTGAGTGAACAGTGTAACAAACTACCTGACTAAGATTACCGATTACAGCATGTCCGAAACTAATCCAACACAACAAGCGTGAAGCGTCATCTTAAAATGATGATGAGAAATACCCATGTAATATGTAACACAAAACGGCAATTTTCTGCGCCGTTCTACAACTTTTTTTTTATATAATAAGGAATGAAGTTAATTATTTGAATTATTTATTCAGCGCTCAAATAATAAATAATTCAAATAATTGACTGCATTCGCAAACATTTTTCTTTATTCATACTTAACCAGTCAAGAAAAGCCACGACGTAAAATTTACACTAGTTCATGCCTGAAATGTCAGGACACATTCTCTATTGGTTTGTTGTTGATTTATTGGTTATTTTCAATCGTAAACGGTATGTCGTTATAACAGCAAAACGTGCTGAAATTTGAAACTATTAATTGGTGGTGTTTTTTTATTATTTTATGTCGAGTATAACGATTAAGTTTCCATAAAGATAAGTATTTGAAACTAAGCAGTGCATAAATTTATGGTAAGTAAGTATATCGTTCCGGTGTCCATAATATTTTAGTTGTGTTAGAAAGTCCATTTTTTACACAGAGCATCCAAATTGCGTTGACAATAATTTTTGTGAAATTATTAAATGCTTAGCTAATTTTAACAATTAAATAATAATAATATATTTTCGACATAGAATGGGCACTTCATATATACGACACGCGTCAGCTTATAATTAGATAGATAAGATAAAACTCACCACACTTGAAACTCCTCTCCTCTGACGCGACACCGACACGGCGAAATCTTCTCCTGTGACGGACATTCTAACATCTGTGCAGTAGCGGACCAAAAAAGCACCAGGAAGCCTAGAACGATCGCCAACAGCGAGCACTTCCTCGTCGAGGAGTTCGTCATCATGTCACCTCATCTCCCGTTAAACTGGCGAACGATCTTCCCCAAACACCACTGCGTTTGAAAACGATTGAAAACTGCAATTCACACGGATACACTGTTGCAATTATGCATTTTACTATTTGGATTGATTGATCAATACACATAACTGTTCGCTAAACACTGATTTCCGGTTATCGGTTTGAATGATAGTAGATTTTCGGTGATTGTGTACGTACATGACCTATTTAACTAGAATTTGTATTTGATGATTCGATGTTTGAGATTCAATTAGTTGCTTTAATTTTGTTTGGTATTGAGGTTTATTGCCCTATTGTAACCATAACAAACTCGTTATTCGTTATAGTTACCATTTAACTACTGGTTTGGTTACAGTGTGTTACCAAAAATAAAATGTGTAGTAAGTTAGTTTTCATTGAAATAATTTGCAATTAAAAACTAATCTGGAAATATAGAAAAAAACATATGAAAATATTGCGGTATTTATTATAGTAAATAATTTATTTTATTTCAAAATTTAGATTTAGTTTAATTCTTGTATTTTCTTCTATGTTTTTTGTTTTGTTTTATTAATATGAATGAACGTACTAATATCAATGACAACATGAATCAACAATTAAAATTCAATTATATGTTATTATAAATTATTTTTAATTAAATAAAGTATTTATTTAAAACTGCCAAGGCTTTCTTATTTCGTAATAAATAAATATATTTAAAACACTAAATAAATACCCTACATTAATAAATAATACATTACAAATTAACCTAAATTTGAATTATACAATTAATAATTGTATAGAATTTTATTATTCTTATGAAATTAAAAAGAAATTGGTTGTCATCGGCTCGGTACCTTCAGAGGAGTAGAGTTAGAGGTGACAAAAATTATCTTAAGAGGCAAAAGTACCATAGATCAAAATGTATAACTTGAGATTACTTGGATTTGTTTTAAGTAACAATATATATATTATATCACCAACAAAACGTAATTAATCATCAAATTATGGCAATTGAAGAAAATTAATTATATTCTCCAGCCAAATATGGTTTAAAATATAGTGAATAATCTTTCAATTTCCGTCAAATAATATCGAATTTTTAATTTTTTTTTCTCTTGAAAGTTTCATCACTCATAATGAAAAGAAATAGCATTGAGAACATTGGTAAATAGTGAATATGCTGTAAATCTCAGGAATAACTAAATACAAATCATATATGTATAAACATATGAAGAATACAAACATATCAAATATATTATGTGGTAATACGATGAAGTATTTATTCCTGAGAATTGTTTACATAAAAAACACTAAAATAATGTTTAATATTAGATTAAATCCACATGTCCAAAAATTATTAAGTTTCACTATAATCCCGGAAATTATTTACTCATGTCTTCTATTTATATAGCATTTGATACTTATGTCTAAATATTAGTTATCCAGCATGAATATATTTCTTCTGAAGATATTAAATAAATAATAACTAATTATAATAAGTTTCCTCTACTTTAGGGTTTGGTGTGAAAGGACCCTATACAACTCAAAATAAATGTTTACGTGATATATGAAACCACATTTTGCTTTAATTAACTAATTAATTTTGTTATAAATATCTAATATTAATAAGCATATTTATCTAATTCATTGACATTGATAATGGAAACTTAATATACTTCAAACTTGAATATCTGATAAAAATCCACAACTGCAAATGAATATTTAAAAATACACAATGATACATTTGTTGTTGATCCTTCGCGCTATATAACGCCAACAAAATACAAAATAAATGATGAATTGTGTTGTTATTGATGAGGAACCTTGACCGCGTTTATTGGTAAACATGCAGCAAGACAATGGCTTGTCGAGCGGAAAAGAGGAGTGTAAACCTTAATTTTTCTATTATACGGTGGGCTCCTTTTCCGTTTTTGTTCTAACCGATTGCAATGTGCTTTACCACTTTCAATTGTCAATTTGCATGCACACTAACACGAACGTTCTTTAGAAACGAGCAGAACGAATGGAAACTCAAACGCAGGATATGTTATAATTTCTTTATATTTAAATTAAAAATATATATTTGTTTTTAATTAGCTACATTACAGATTGTATTTGTGATTACACCTACACTATTTAAATATATTATTGGATAAATGTTTTATCTTAAACAACTAATGCAATTCTGAATCTAAATTAGGGTCTCAGAAGCTGTTTTAATAGAATCTTATGGCATTATCTTAGTTTGACATTTTTATTGTGTTGTGTTGCAAATGTTATTCAAATTAATTAGTATGAAATAAAATGGAACTAAATATTTAAATATATACAAATTTTTATATGAAATATAATCAAACAACCATTATAACAACGAGGTTAAAGCTTCTCAAGGAATATGATTTAAAAACATCCAGTTGTCGTGATACTAAAGACAGATTCTTAAATGATAATTTAGAGGCCATGTCTTGATTTACGTTTCCCGTAATTGGGATTTAACAAGTCGCAATTCACATATACGTATATCAAAATAGATGATTGCGTGTGATGTACAATTTGACTTTAAAAGACAATTTATATATTCAGCGAACAGTAAAAATGTTCTATCAACTACAAAAACAGTTTCAATAACGCTTTATACTTGATGGTAATCCAACCATAACATTTGGTAAATTACTTAATATTGCAAAAGATTTGAATAGAGTAGGAAACTAGAATTCGATTCGGTTATCGATATTTTGTATTCAAACTGAATAAATATGATATATTACTGTACTAGTGTTGGTATAGCTGACCCTAGATATCAATCAAATACGACAAGTTAGCAAATATGGGCATATTATACATTAATTTGCATAACGTCTATCGTTACAAGTAGAGCATTGCTTAGGCGTTATTTAACAGATTGCAGGTAACGATTTTACTTATATATTTATATAGTAAAAGTTCCCTTAGCAGACATCTAATCTGAGTTCCGTCGATGCTCGTCCATTGGAGCTGTCATTGTATATGGATTACAACTAGAGAGTAAGCTTTGAATTACTCCTGATTCAGGATTCCTGAATCGAAACATTAGCGTTCGATTTCAAGAATAGAAAATTCGTTATCATAAGATAAAAACAACATATGTATAATACATATCTGCAGTGTATTGCACTGGACTTTCTTATACGTATTAGGCATATATTGTTTAGATAGAGGGCTTATTAATATATGCTTAATCCGTACAAGAAAGTCCAGTACAAGACCCTGCAGATGTTTTAATCTTCAAATGAATTAAAAACTTAACAAAATATGTATATATAATATTTTTAATATTTTACTAACCATTATACCTACGTCACCATGACAACATAAATAAGACATTTAAAATTTTAAATAGTAATTTGATTGTAATCGAAAAACTTTTTGAAAGAATTTTTCAAACAAAAGTTGTGCATAAAATTAATATCTTTCAATTTGGATTCTAGTATATTTTCTGTAAGTGCAGCTGTTTTGGAGATATTGCAGAATTTCCAAAGTATGACTAGAGTAAACATGCACTTCTGGATTGAATATCCTTTTCAAAAATAGGAGGTTTTCTTTTGAGCCATATACAAGTTTTATGATTAAAGCATTGGCTGTAGAGCGACCACACACATAGACAGACACACACACACAGACGGAATTCTGAAAATAGTCAGATTCGACTCAGGAAAGGTCAAAAGATGTGTTTTCGTTAAAATCTCGAGTTCGAAAATTTTCATGATTACAAAACTTCCTTAATATACATTCGTATAAGAAAGTAAACAGTATTATTGACGAGCTTTCCCTATAGTACCTATTAAGTATATTTGACGAAATAGTCTAAGTAAAAACTAATTCACAAAAACAACAAAAACTATTAAATATAATAGCTGTACCACATTGTCGTTGTTGCACATAGCAAGTGTTCCGTCCTGTTTCAAAAGGTATTAAACAAAAAAAAATCTTATGCATACATGCAGATAGAAATAATATCTTGCGATGCAGCGTTGAAAATAAAGAGGATACGATTGCACCAACAGTAGCTAATAAATCATGTAGTTAACTCCTTTCGCTTTATAAAACAAGATTGTAATCAATTCAGGTGTAAGTGTGTCATTATTGTCATTTGTATTATTCAAATCGTAAAATAGCATTTTTAGAATCTCAATTAAATACAATTTTAAATATGTTACTCCGGAGGAATGTTTTTTCTGATGTTAAAGCAACTTTAAAATTAAACTATTGTTGTAAAAGTTGTTTTCGACCTATTGAGAAAGTATTTTATAGGTTTTTGATTCAGTGGTATGCATTCTGTGATCTTCCATGTAAAACCAAAGGATATTGCTTAGAATGCTCCGCATTGACGACGCAACAACCAATGTTTTATGTGACGTTTCAATGTATTACAATACCGAATATCAACAATGGATAATACAAGACGAAACAATCAAATTGTACCAGGAATATACGCAATAACACGTTGTCAAAATAAGCTGGAACTAATTGTTTCTAGAGTTATTTTTGTTGTTGTACGTATATGCGTCTCATCCGAAATTATTTGTGGAATCAGAGTGAAGAGCTGACAAACATGTTTTTAATAAAAAATATATACATGCACATAGTAACTCCAAATTGTTTTAGTTTTGATGTCAGTAAATATGACGATTGTGTAAAGTATATGGTTAGACTCTCCTTAAATATAAATTAATTTACTTTGCTCCAAAACCGTAACGCCTGTTCCTTGTATTTCGTAAGTGTAATTTTACGTGCACGTTCTATAAGTGCGATTTAATTAAAACTTTCACTTTTTACGCGATTTTAATGGTTTCCTGATATTTTAAAATGAATTTGGAAATGACAATACACCCTTTTTGAGATCGTACATGTTTACGAAAATACGCAGGATATATGTGCATATGAATGATTCCATATTACGTTACGCTAAGAAAAATAGATGATTAATAAATTTACTTTTTTAAAAATATATAATTTTCCAATTAATAACTTTTTAACTATAGGGAAATTACATAATATTAAATTGAAATTATCTTTCCAGTGTTGAGGATATTTGCATATATATTTTTTGCAAATTATATATATATATACGGAGAAACCATTCTGTTGTCATCTTATAATTTTTTCAATCGCAATTTTAGTTGAATCAATTGCCACTACGCATCACTCTCATCACTGACATAAATATATATTTTAATAAATTAATAAAATGCTTAAATTTCTATTAAAATTGAAGATCTAGGTGTATCTATAAGATACGTAATATTTTATATAAAGAAAATCATTCATCATAATTTTTATTAAATCAATTAAACGTTTTGACATAAAAAATAAATTCATCAAGAGTAGAGTTGGTCTAATCTACTCTTGATGAAGAGAAGTAATGCAACGTTGGAATTATTATCCTGATAATTTTTATAGTCTGAATAATTTCGTAGTTTATTCCATGTAGAATTTTGTAGAGTGTTGATCTAGTATTAAAATGTTAAAAGAACAGAGTAAATGTTTTTAAAAATAAAACATGATTGATGTGACCACAAATAATGATATCGCCATATAAAATCGCTCCAATTATGTCGTACATATCAAGATGTAAATACTTGTCATTCATTATGTTGGTCAGTGTTGTATTAGGTCAGAGCACTAGTAGAACTAACATTAACCAGTCATAGCCATGCCATCATGGACTTGGTTACCACGCATGCATATCGTAGACAGGATTGAACTGAACAAAACGGACTTTTGTGTGTTACTACTATACATATATGTATGAAAAGAGAACCGGAAGTTAGCAAGTGCGAGGCACCGTACAATGCCGTACCTATCTTGCTCTGCGGTGTGTGAACAATCGTCGCACACGTCATGTGAAGAAGTGTACGGTACTGTAATGTACAGGTAATGAGTACACACATTGTTGAGTGCAGGCACGCGACCAAACCGACATTTTTTCGGCGTGAATTTATCATTGTTTTCGATGATGAAGCCGTCATTCGTGGAATATACAGGATTACATATTACAAAAGAAGGCGGTTGCTGGTATGGTAATGAGTGCAAATGTTGAGTTAGCATATGATGAATACTTCACCCTGTTCCACTAATACATTTCTAAGATAAACAAATATATAAATTAACAACATTTTTGGTGAATGTGCGCTTAAAATCTTGAGGAAGTATTCCGAACGATTAACTTTACATTCTCGTGTTTTATTTTTCATATTAATTAAAACTCCTAGGCATATGCAACCCGCGGCATAGCCAGTTGAATTGGATGCTATAGTCACTTTAGCAATTCATTCATTCAATCTCGCAATAAATTATTTACTCAATTACAATTGTAATTATATTATTTGCTTTGAAGCAATAGTAAACAATAAGTATTGAAAACAGTTTATTTACTACTAATATACATAGTACTCAAAAGCTATTAGTTACTTCGAAGATGCTTAGTGCATGGTTGTAATTAAACTAAATATAAATTTTAAAAAAGTATAAAAGGTTGTTCCTTTGTCCTGCACAAATTTTGTTTAGTATGGCTCTAAATGTCTAAAAACGGAATTATTAACTAATTTGAGAAGCTTTTCTGTTAATTAATTAACAGACAAATAATGTCTGATTTATGTTGATTTTGTTAAACTTATGTTGAGCAGGAAGTGTTCGACAGACATATATTACGTATCAAGCGATTTGTGACTTGGATTTCCAAAATGTTGTACCTATCAATTATGAAATAAGAGTAAAGTGCAAGAAATGTTAATCATTTGCAATTTGAAGCAATAAATTCAGCCAGTGAATAACAAGGACAGAATAAAAACGGTTGTAACTATATAATAGTAATGTCTGAATATTCTTATTGCACAAACGAGCCAGGAGAAATTCAGACAAAAAAAAAGAATATGTTTACTTGAGATAATGCAAAAATTACGTTTCATACTGTTCGAAAAAAGGACACATACTTGATCTCAATGTCGGATTTCGAATAAATAATTATCCAAACTGATTCAATTTCGATGACGGAGAAAAAAAAAACAACTACTGTGGATTTAAGATGTTCGAATTAGAATAAAGTATTATAAAAAATCAAAACTAGGAAGCAATATATTCATAGAATCCGATTAACACATAATAATTCCGGGTGGCAATCTATAAAAATAATTTATTCTTACCGAAACTGAAAATAGTTTGCTGAAATTAACCATGTATAAATAATAAACAAGTCGTAGAGAAAGTGTCAAAAATCAGCATGTGTGAATTCTAAAGTTGATTGTACGAAGAAGGGAAGTGTCCAGAAGCGGCGGGAGAGGAAGAGGCGGGTAGAAAAAGAGATTTTTTTCTCTCAACTTTCACGTACATTATAGAGTAGACAATATACATTTATAAATACAGTATGCATCAAAGAACAAAGTATTGCACGTGCGGTGTGTTGTATTTGTATGTTTATAACATAAATACGAAACAGGATCTTCAGCATACGAACATGTCAAAGAAGAGCATGCAAGTCTACGCAAGAATCTGTTTGGCGATTGTTTTTAACTAATGCCGTTACTATTTATTATTATTATTAGTAATACTTTCGTTTTATTTAAATCTTTACGTCCTGCTACAGTGTACACATTTTTTGAAACTTCATTATTTTTTTATAACAATGCTGTTGTAAAAATGTCAATTTTTATCTGATTAAATAATGAGGTAAACAATGTATTAAAGACGTCTTTTTTCTACAGCGTTCTAATTTATTTCAGGATCGAATTATTTCTACCCTGAAATAAATTGGAACGTTCTGGACAAATATGTCTTTATTTCAATTTTTATATATAACCTACTACAAATGAGTAGACAATCTTAATTATTTTATATGTATGCTAATCAATAACATAATCAATTGCATCTCATTAAAAATAAATATCTGAATCTGTAAACTGAACGCTGTCGATTCTCATCTTTTCTATTCAATATACTAGTTTTATATTCATACTTAATTCTTCTATGTGATTTTTAAAAGTACGAAAGATTTGCAGAAGTAGGTATTCTTAATTTTTAGTTATAGATTTTTCATTGGTTGCGAAACCAATATTAAACTACGATTTAACTGTTAGTTAATTACATTTTATGAAGTTGTAAATCAAATACAAAAATGATTTAGTAATTAATAAAATTGATAACCAACATGACATATTTGTATAGTTGCTGTTACTCAGGCGTAACATATAATTTTCATACGTACTATTGTATTTTATATTATTATTTACACGCCATTTAAATAAATTATAGCTTACTACATCAAATAATGTAATTATGAAATACTTTCAAAGAATAAAAATCGAAATATGATGCAGATATATTTAGCAATTTATATTTTACGAAAGTTAATTATAGAAAAGTTGATAATTATGAATTAAATTTGTATGAAAAACTAATCATACATAATAATTAATAATGAAAAGCAAACTGTTCAATATATTGCAAATCATATTCAAAACAACTTTCTATAATACAAAGAATATTCAAACAAGTTTTCAAGATTCCTAGTTGGATATCTATAACATTAAAGAAGATTAGAGGAGCAACTAGTAATATGCCATGTTCCTAGTGAGGAATATTCCCCGTATTACTAATGTGATACAAAAATTAAAGTAATCACATATGTATACGTCGATGCCAAATTTTACTGAATTCATATTAAATCAGTATAAAGCCATTTTTTTGTAGAGGCCCCTAACTTTATGCGACAAGCTAAGATAGTAGGAGCAAAAATAAGATTCTAACTTAAAATTTGGAGCCTTTTAATTTTTTAAAAACTTTTCCTGTCTTATGGCTAATCCAGCACTGATATCACGCAATTTTGAAAATAATTATTGTTGAAACATAAACGATGAAGAAATTATTTACAGGTAGGCTCAACATAGGTTCTCGAATGTCTTATATGTTAGTTTCTGCTGCCGATACACATATATTCTGGAGTCTAAATGCACAACTTGTTTTTCTACTAAAACTATGGATATCTATGGTTACATCTTACATTGCTGCCTATCATGCAATATTGTCTATATTATATTTTCTACTTTCATTTTTTCATAAAATTCTTGTTAGGGAAAACGAAATGAATAAAATTTGATTTGTCATATTCTAGACTCTGGGCGACACATACATAGATGGACATTATTTTATTTACAGCAAGATTTTAATTACTTTTGAAGTTCATAGAATGTAAATAAGTGGAAAAGTTGCAGAAGCACAACTAGGAGATCAGCAGATGGATTTGATCATGAATTTTATTTAACCAGTTTATTACGATCAGCGAAAGTAATATGACTCTTACGATAAATCATCGAGATGTGCAAATTGTAGGCATTTCACTTTATAATCTCTTTCTCGTTAGTTATTTTAAAACAACTTTAAAGTCAAGTAATTTTAAATGTTTCTGATTTAGATCTAAATAATACAAGTTACACAATTTATTAAAAAAGAAATATGAATTCCTAAACGGTTCTTTAGTTTCTTTTGTTAATTTCCAAATATGTTGTAAATACTTGATGACTTCAAACACCTCTAGTTTACGGATTTGAACATTACCATATCAATGTATAGACAAAACATAAATAATTACTTATTTTGATTGTAACCGGGTATAAAAAGTTAAAAATGAATACTTACTTAACTGCTTGTTAATGTTAAAAGTTCATTTATAATCCAGTTCTTTAGATAATGGCACACACAACTCACTTCAAAAAACAAAATAAACCACAGTTATAAAAGTCTAGAAACAAAATATAGTCATACTTTTGTTAGAATGAAGCATACATGCCGTTGTTAAGAAGCACACTAAACACTCACTGAAGAAGAATCAAATGTACATACCATCGTACTCTTATATTCACACTTCGGTAATCACCTATAAGGTGGCTTTCCATAGATCACATTCTGTTTTCAGTGAACGCAGTAAGAGTATTACATTCCCATATGACGCAACCCAAGACTTTTCAAAGTGGTGGATTATGATTATAAATTGGGCGTTATGTATTTTATGTTCGTGGTAGGATGACCATATATCTATTGTTTAATATGGTTTCGATTTCTACACCGTCAAATAATTTTATTAATTTTTATATTACACAATTTTTGGTGCCATATTGTTGTCAATTTCAATATATGTACGCAATTGGATAAATAGCTGGTATGTGTTTGTTGCAAATAAATCACGAATATTTGAAATCATTTCGAAATTCAATTATACACAAAAATAACTCTTGACAATGGAACGTACCAAAGAAAAGTTTGCAAAAATGTATATGGAGTGAAAATGAGAGGGTTATTGTAGTTACGCATAGTACTCTTCCTAGAAATGTTTAAAATTCTAAATATATTGCAAATTTTCAAATTGATACATGCGATTAAAAGAAAGTAAATGAATGTATGAAAGTTAAAGTTACAAACATAAATTTTCATTTCATTATTTTAGTAATATTATTTAATACCAATTTAAATATATTTAATGTTAATTTAAATATATTTTACATATATTACGTATTGGTCCTCTAAAATTTAAATATGTGTTAAAAAATATTTACAATCCAAACCTTTAAAAATTAACCGAATCAATATCATTTGAGGCAAAATAGCCTATAGTTTTCATAGAAAAAAGTGATATGTATCAAACGATGTAAGTTAATGTTTGTCATTGTTATTATAAAGCAATTTTAAACTAAATATGTATATTTTAAGTAACGTATCACAGAGTAAAATGTGTAATGCTAGCTAGACTTTTTTGTCTTGTATCAAGGATGCTATTTACAAAACATTATTATGAATTAACAATGAATGATCGATGCTATTCAAATTGAAACCATCTCTTGATCTGAAATAGTTTAAATGTATTGCAAATGACATATCAATATTATTGTATATAATACTATTAACTTTAATCAAATATAAAATCAGTATACATAATAATATTCAACTTCCGGTCATATATTTTCAATATTTCATATATACAAGCTAAATATATATTTTGCCTTGTGTTTTAATTAAAATGAGCGTCGAAAAGCAGTTGAAAATGACACGACGGTTTTTATTGTTTATGTGCATTATTGTAACATTTCTAAATGTACGAATTTTACTGAGGGAGTATAAATAGTTTAATGATAATTTATATCAGTGAGAAACTATATAAATTATTCGAAATAAAAAAAAATACAGACGCAATCCGTTAAGCTTACACATAAACATATAACTATGTTATAATCAAAAATACTTCACTTAGTTCATCAAATTGTTTGCGTGGAATGCGTTTTTCAAATTAAATAGTCAGTATACAGAATAAAAAGACGAGCATACGTTGGGAGAGTTTAGTTTAGAATTCAGGAGACTTAAATTAATGGAATAGCGATTTCTCAAAAAAATTAAATGTTGTTTTAGGTTTGTGAAACGCGTTTCATTTTAAAGAAATACCAACAATGTAAAGAACACATGGATATTCCAATTCGTATGGAGACAGAAATAATTAATGATGCGTCCAATGAGAACCTGGTTAATATAAATGTAACTATGGGTATACCATTTGGAAACGATATAACTGTAAGTTATTAATATCTTCATTTTATTCCCAGAGAGAAACATGTTCGTTTAATAAAATAAATAAACTGTTCCTCTAAAATGTTGATGATTAAAATTTACTTCTGGATTGTATCTTTGGTTGTAAATTTATTCAAATTGAATATTCTATTTGTTCAATTCTTTGGACTGTACACTGCTCAGAAGAAAGCTTTGGCATAAACACTGTATACATATCGTATATAAGTGAATAAATATGATTGAGAATGAATTGCGCGAAAGAAAAGTTGTGAGCAAGCGAAATAGCAGAGAATGTGTGATGAATTTCATGAATTTGAATGGAGCAAAAGAAGTTTGTAAAGATAGAGTTGAATGGCGAACGATTGTCAAGATGGGATTGAATGTAATTAGAGTTTTCTGCCACCCCATTTATTTTTCTAGATGATCGGAAAAGTAGAACTATTGAGTTTCGGCGAGTGGCGAACACTATTTGATTTAAAAGAACAACATATGTGTCAAGGAGTACACAAATTATGTGGAGAATTAATGTACGACATAGAACGAGCGATGCAACTTTCGCCTGGATTTTGCCCTATCGCAAAGGTATCGTTTCCTACCAAATTTAAAATGTTTTTGAAAATTAGTGGTTAATATTTTATAAATAATATTATTTTTCTGTTATTTTGTAGGGTCACTACCGATTAAGGAACTACATAATGAATATGAAGCTAATGACAGTTCACGTCGTCCTTCCAAAAGGCTCCATTAGAACTAAAGTGACTGGCATGCGAAATAAGGAAGTTGTTGTCTGTGTGGACATAAGTATAGAGAATGTATAACTTTATTTCATAAACATAAGCATATTGTGTAAATGTAACAAAAGTTAATATATTAAATTGAACTAAATTTATTATGAGAATGAGATTATTAATCTTCTTCAAAAATTATATGCATACATGCATACACCTATACCAATGGCGCAAGCACCTACTGCCCGGCGGTCGGTGTCACTAATCATTGCACTATCAAATTAAAGGGACCATTTACCCGAATCCAAAAAGTTCAAAAAACGACATTTCATAAGATGAATTCATAAAGAGAAAACAGAACAATAATTAAGGTGAACTTCTACTGAACGCTATATAAAGTATAAAAGATAAAACACAAAGAAAACATCTGCAGTATCTTGCACTGGACTTTCTTATACGTAGTAGGTAGATTTTATTTAGATAGGAAGGATATTAAGATATAAATTTTTTTTAAATCATGGATATATTAGAAATTAGAAACTACAACCAATACTGTTGAAAGTAAAATAATGAAACTTTAAACTTAAGATTTGTGTATGTCTCATAAGAAAACCTATTTTTGAAAAGAATATTCGAACCAGTGTATGTTTACTCAGCCATTTTTGTGGTTCTACAATATCTCCGAAACGACTTAACTTACAGTAAAAATAGTCATAATTAAAATGGAAGTTATTAATATTTCGCATAACTTTTGTTTGAAACATTTCTTTAAAAAGTGTACCGCTTACAAGTAAACTGCAAATTAATTTCTTAAATTTGTTATTTAAGTTGCCATTGTTACGTAGGTATTTATTAAATCATATAAATAATGCTTGTCAATTATTTAACAGGAAAACAAAATAGATTAAAATAATTTGGGATTTGACAAATAGATCGCGAGAAAAGTGTTTAAAAAGTTAGTGGACAAGCATTGGCTTCGACAATTGGGCCCCTACACAATATGTGTGCCAAATTTGGCTGATATCGGTTTAGTATCTTCAGAGGAGAAGAGGTGAGGATGGTTGATCTTACGACTAGCGAGCGAGCGAGCGACCAACATGTTACCAAGTATTTGAGATATTTATATTTTCGTCATCAAGGCGATAAATGACGAACTTTTTGTTAAGGAAATGTTACAGACTAATTATGTTGACAAACACTTAAGCTCTTCGGTACTACGTACGGCGAGCTAAAATTATATTCTAGAAGTTATTTAATTTATTTAAAAACAAATTTCTGGTCATAATAATAACTCATATATAATGAATAATTATATTTCCTTGAGTTTTTAAAATTTTGTATTTTATTATCTTTCTTATTTAAACTGATACTTACTCCGTTTCAATTTTTTTAGTGCAAAACACTGCAGATAATATTTATAAAATGAGTACTTTTTTGTTATTCGTTTTGGTCTTACAAAATCTATTCCAGATCACATAGGTATTGCGATGTGTTACAAGTGATCACATAGTTCGTATGGATCAAAACGTCTCCTAAAGTACCCCGTGCAAATCATATATTTATTTTGCATGTTAGATAACAATCATTTATTTGACAACAGACTGAATTTGATTTTAATTGTTGTTCAATACATGATCATTACATAATTAAGGCTATATCTGATAGGGATTATTCCATTTCTAATAACCAGTTAATAATACATGAATTTATATGATCATACCAAATAAATATATACCATGTTATTGATATGAATCAATATGGCCATCTGAATTTTTAATTTATTTAAACACTTCCAGTCATTTATATAAATATGTATATAAATCATCTACATAAGTGATTTTTCACTATAAGTGTTGCATATCAGTTGAAAATGCTTCGACAAAATTTATTATTTATGTGCGTTCTTATTATAATATTTCTAAATGTATGAACATTTTTATTATATTATATACATATTTTGTCTCTTAAATTTTGACAATGCCGTCAATTTTGGACCGTCGTTTTAGGTTTGTGAAGCTCGTTTGATTCTAAAGAAATTCGAACAATGCAAAGAACATAACAATATTTCAATTCGATATGACACTGAAATTATGAATGATGGGTCAAATGAAAGCATAGTCAATTTTAATATAACTCTTGACGAACCATTGACAAATGATATTACTGTAAGTTTTTAACATCTGCAGTATTTATCTTACAATATGTATCATTTAACAAAGAGTGGCATTTTGTTTATTTAGTAAAATAAACATTTTATACTGTTTCCCTAGATTTTAAATCACTGAATTAAATGTTTAAATTTAATTACTCGGATTTTATAATTGATTTTGAAACCTGACCTTAAGATTTCATTGTTTCAATCTTCGATTAGAGTATTAAATAAAAAATAATATAAATATTATTTTAAGCAATTTCAATATGGTATTGTGAATTTATTTAGATGCACGGAATAGTAGAAATATTGAGTTTCAACGAGTGGCATCCTTTATTTGATTTAAAAGAACAACATATGTGCCAAGGAGTACACAAATTAGTTGGAGAATTAATGTACGACATAGAACGAGCGATACAAGTTCCACCTGGAGTTTGTCCTATAGCAAAGGTATCGTTGTTAATTTCAGGGAGAACAATCATTTTCGAGTACATCATAAAGTATCTTGTTTTATACTTTTTCTTTAATAATTAATGATAAATATATTAGGAATTATGTGTTATTTCTGTTATTTTATAGGGTCGCTATCGCTTAAGGAATTACAAAATGAATCTGAGCCGAATGACTGTACAAGTTGCTTTGCCGAAAGGTTCCGTAAGAACTAAACTAACTGGCATACGAAATAATATGGTGGTTGTTTGTTTGGACATAAATATAGATAATATATAACTTTATCTTATTTACATATTATATATATTATGTAAATATAAGACAAGTTAATAAAGATTACTTGTTATGAGAATGAGATTAATTAATAACTTCCTCAACATATCCACCTCAAACTCCCAGAATCAAAATTATACTTATAACTATCCCACCGAACAATTCAATTTACGGAAAAATGTGATACTATTATTTAGTTAATATAAATATTGGTAAATGGTAAATTAATACAGAATTAATAAACATTAATTTATTAATATTTCCTGTATGATCATCGTTATATCGAAATGATTGTAAATGTAAACATCTGCACTGGACTTTCTTATACAAAGTAGGTTTGCATAGGAAGGAAAATAAAATTTTACAAATTCACGGAATTATAACTATTCATTATATATTAGGAAGTATTATGACCAGAAATGTGCAGTTTTCAATTAAATTAAATACGTCCCAGAATATATTCTTCAATACTTTTGAAACACATTTCTCTCAATCTATTTTCCACAATAAATGTCAAATCCCAAATTATTTTAATCTATTTTGATTTCCTGTTAAACAATTGACAAGCATTGTTTATATCTTTCTATTTTCTACAATCGATGTCAACTCCTAAATTATTTTAGACTATATTGCTTTCCTACTAATATATTGACAGGCCTCATTTATAAGATCTATTAAATATATTACAATATATATACATACATACATATCTTCATGCTTATTCCCATCAAATAGGGTGGCAGAACACTGTTTATATCTATTCGTATGTTGACAATCTTTCGCCATTCAACTCTATATATAACAACACTCTTCAAAATATTAGCCACCTCCTGTGTCAGTTTGAACTTCCAGAATTAAAATAATAAATTTGATTTTGTATTTATCAAATAATAATCAAATCTTGATTGGTATAAAACGTTATAGTCATCGGTACCCAAGACGAACAACAATTTACCAATTAACATAAATGTATGTGACCACAGTTTCGGTAGCATACAGAAAATTTATAAATTTTACTTAAACATTGGCTTCGGAACATTCAAAAATTATCTATATCTTACGGATTTTGTTGTATTCTGGTAAGAAATAAGAATTAGAAAGATGATAATAGTAAATTAGGGCACCAGTAAATATATAAAAATCAGGTTTTAAATAACAAAATATATACCTACGTATAAAATAACATTTTTAAGTAAATTGAAATTAATTTGTAACTGAAGTGTTCTAAATAACAACAGTATAAAAAAATACTATTCAAAACTCGTTGAAAACTACTTAGTAGAAATTGAATACTATTATATCAAGATTTTAAATTAAATTTCAATTATTTAAACTGAAAATCATAATTCAATTAGGTTTACAATAACATCCTGCTTTTAAACGAGGTAATATATACTGAAGAAGTATGATTTTTAATATGTCCAAACATTTACGATACGTGCAGGTTAAAATGACAAAATTAATTTTAATTATAACTGTTATTTTATTCCATATTCAAAACGTAAGTATATTATTATTATAATGCTTATTACGGTTTCTAATAACCTCGTCTTTAATTATCGAGCCTAGATTTCAATAATCGAGATATCACTGATAACGTTCACAGTCTAGTCATGTCTTTAAATATGTAAACGAATCCAGCTTCTGAACCACAATCACTAATCTGCTCGAACAAACAGATTATTACGTTATTACTTGTACTTATAGAATCTTGAATTTGGCTGTTCTAACTATTGTTATTTATACAACTTCTATATTCAGATTAGATTGGGTTTTAAATGGAAACTGAACAAAATTCTATATGTATCGTTGTTGCAGGAGTGTGAATGCCGTTTAACCATAAAAACATACGAGATGTGCAAAGAATATCCTAATGTTCCAGTCAAATTATATTCAGAATTTATAAGTAAAGATCCAAATGGACAATTAGCAAATATCAACGGTTCACTTGCAATTCCTTTGGGTAGCAATGTACAGGTATGTTATTTTGATTCAACACCAAGATTTGGGATTGTTTAAATATATTGCATAACAGGAAAATATGGTCTGATTTCTAAATGAGAAATATCTAGACTGAAGATGGTAAACAACAAATAAGGAATAAAATTAGAGGTTTAAGTTACTTTTAGAAGTAGTATTCATTAAGTAGTAATTAATTCAGCGTCTCTTTTATTGCTTGCAACAAACACGCACTGTGTTTGTAATCTCCAAAACACTTTTTCGAATTCAGTCTTTCATACTTCATGATATTCTGAACTTTAAGGAAGCCAAAAAGAGCACATGCTATTCAATTTCTACCTATTGATGTCTCTACACGAGTGTCCGTAGATTTTAAGAATGTTTAATATTAGAAAAAGAAAATATGAAACACTGCATCGGGAGAAATGTTTCTCAATTAACTGAGTTGATTTTCAAAACGAAAGGACATTGGGATTATATTTATACAGAATATTTTAAAAAGAATTAAATTATTCCATTATTGTTTGTTGTTTACATTTGATATCATGAATAGTGGCACTTAATGCTACTTTGGTTTTATATTTTAGGAACATCCATTGTAAAAATATATAATGAAGTAATCAGATAAATAATTTAATGAATATTTCAGTTGGAGATCAAAGCCCAGGCAAAAATGTTGAACAAATGGCGAAACATCATGAATGTGAAAGAAAAGGATGCATGTAAAGCATTAAGCAAGTATTTGGGAGCTATGTGGTATGACGCTGAACGCCGGATGAACATTCGGCCTGGAGTATGTCCTATACCAAAGGTATACTTTCACTAGAATCGTTTTAGCATTCATATTCTTTATATAAGAATATTTTTCTAATTCTTGTACGTTTTACTGTATACAAACTGCAAATGAGATGAAATTTACGTTTAAAATTACACAGCACATTTTATTTGCAATTAATAAAACATTTTTTTACTAACTAGGTGTTTAGTTTACTTCTTTTGAAGTTTGATATGGTATGAAAATTAAAATATAAAACATTTTAGGGTCAATATTCTGTGAAGGATTACGAAATTAAATTTGATGCAATGACATTACGAGCCATGCCAAAAGGACAGATCAGAGCAAAAATTATTGGAAAAAGTAAAGATGAAGTTGTACTTTGTTTGGATGCAGAAGTGGAAAGCACCGAATAATCTAAATGTACCCTACTACTATTGTTTTAACTGATTTTATTACTAAATATTAACAATGATATATATGATAAATAAACAATTATTATAATATTATGCTTACTTACAACCTACTTTGTAAAATATTCTTATTAAAATATCACACCAAAAGTTCGTTTCGTAATCATAAACATATTACCAGTTAGTTGTGTTCAAAATATCGAACTTCTTCGATTCAAAACGTCCTATGAGCATATTTCTTTAATATTTCGTCTATTCAAAAACGGTAATTTAAAAAACTTACGATTAATTTAGTATTTGTGATACATACAAATTGCAAATTATGCGTTTGCATAATAGTATTTAATTTACTTATTCTCTAAGTCGAGTTTAAGTAAAATTTCTCGAAGATACATAGTGAGATTTAGAATTAAATGTTGACAGTTTTTCAGTATGACTATCACATACAACCGTGGTTACTATTTTGTTATTCTTTGATACAGCCTAAACTATTTTTTATTTCACCAACATATTGGGTAAAACCGGTCGCGATTTTTGAATAAAAAAATCTTGAAATATTGTGGAGTTAAGACGTTTCCACTACAAAACAACAATTAATTGTATTTTATTTACTAAATACATTAAACATATGCTGACGAATATCTTTAGTATCGAATTATAAGTTATTTGCAGATTTTCCTTATAGATTTACAGATTTGGTAAATTTGCATCATAAGAAATATGAAAGTCTTACAAATCGGGCATAATATATTCAGATTAAAAAGAAAATATCATTTATGTTTAGATATGCTGTAAAGTAATCAATTTCAACTACCTATGTTGCATTTTTCAGCAAGGATATTTATCTATTTTTATCTATATAATTATACTGATATTCAAAATGATAATAGATCAAAGTCAATATTTCATCGGAATATATGGAAGTTATTTTTATCGATATAAATAAATACATAAACATACTATTATAGGATCTACGGAACAATTTATAGATACGTATTTGAATGTATTGCCAAAAATTAATAATGCTATAAATAAAGTAAAAATAGAATAGGATTTATTCCGAAGGTAATTCATAATTAGTTTTGCATGTTGATTTGAAACTAATGTAATTTAAATTGTTTTTGATGTTTAAAATATCAACTAATGTCTAAAATAATAATACTATAGATTTATATCGCTAAAATTAGCTATTGTTGTTTCATGTATACCATAATATATATAAACATATTTCCGGTTTTAATCATCAAAAAAGTATATAGAGCAAAATTGATTTATGTTTTCGTTACATGTCAGTATTTAGTCAAGTAAACATGTTTAAGTTAATAGTTATTATTGCATTCGTTGCAGCACTCAGTGTAAGTATCAATTTTATTTTGTTTGTTGTTATTTTTTGGACATGTATTAAAAGCAATATATATCTAAACTTCAATTCAATTCTCTATAAAACTTCATTGGTTTTATTTTATTACCACATTATGTTCTTAGTCATTTTGCTCTATTCTGAGTAATTGTTTAAATTTTTACTTTTAGCAAAGTAAATATTTTTTAAACCGAGCATTCATGTATGTACTACAATATAAATTTGTATCAAACCAAAAAGTTGATAAATCAGAATATATGTTAAAAATAATGGAAATTTTGTTAGTAAATTGTAATATTAAATGCTATTATAAGCTCTTCCGGCTATAAATATACAGAATTATATATATATATATATATATATATATATATATATATATATATATATATGTGTGTGTGTGTGTGTGTGTTTCAGCATGCAGATATCGATCTAACAGTTAAGGAGTATCATATGTGCACCGAATTTCCAAATACGCCAATCAAAGTCTACGCGACTTGGGAAAAGAAAAATACGACGCTGCAACTATTGAGTGCTAATGGAACATCACCTTATGATGTTGGTGAAAATATTGTGGTATGTATAAAAGTGTCTGTCTAAAAATATCACCTAATTTCGTTACTATATAGTAACGTTATTTTCTCTGTATATGGATTCAATCACCGAATTAATTGTACATGTCTGTTTTAGTTGCATTTGGTAGTAGAAATGCTGGAGAATGGCACATGGAATACAATCTTGAATTTGGATGAGAAGGACCCTTGCAAATTATTGAATGACTACGTTGGGGAAATGTGGCATAGCATCGAAGAACAATTGAAGATTCCAGTAGGCGAATGCCCCATTCCAAAGGTCATTTAAAAATAATTTAAAATTAGCTTACATCTTCTGATAAGTATTTATCGATATGCCGCTTTGATACATCACAGTTTAAAATAACTATCTCTGGGAATCCTCAATTCAATATGTTTTTAGAATAATAACATTTACGCGATCTTGTATAAAATCGATATAAATATTGTTTTTGCCCATAAGTCATAAGTCAAACAGAATAACGGCCACTGTGTGACGTCAAATATTGAATTAGGTTAGATAATTTTTCTTGAATTTCCATATGTTTATTTGTTGATCGAGATATTGATGATGAATGATTTTGTTTAGGGTGAGTATGGAGTTAAGGACTACGTCGTTGATTTCGCCAAAATGACATTCCAAGCATTACCTAAAGGACTCATTCGAGTCAGACTGAATGCAACGCAAGAGGAGGAGCTAGCCTTGTGTATGTTCGCAGAATTTGAAAGTTTGTAAAGTTAGCAAGATATTGTAGCTGTCCTAAGTTCTATATTTTAAATGGGCGTATGAAAAATACTTAATATTATTAAAACTTTATTATTTCCCTATTTCCTTCATGAAATAAATCTTCCACATATATTCCAGAATCCATAATAGTGTATTGTTAAAAGGATGATGTAAAATGTTCTTTATTATTATTAAAAATCTATTAAACTCAATTAAATTTTATTAGGAAAAACATGTGATTGGAGAATAAAAGGTTGTATACGAAAGAAGCTATTTATTGCACCTTTACCTTTCCAATATTTTTATTTCTAATAGTCGCAATTGAGCAAAAAATTATTATTCGTTTATATATGATGGCCAATAATAATTGATTTTGTTTGTTTTAATAAGTAAGTATTATAATCATAAATAAATTATATCTTGAGATATTAACGGATATACATCTTTTGTCCTTCCCTGAATCGAGTTTTGATTATTTTTGAAATGCCGTTTGTGTGTGTGTTTCTATAATATTTCCAAAACGGCTACACTTACAGTAGAAAATAGCTTTAATATTTGAAATTCAAGATATTTTACACAACTTTTATTTGATGAAAAGTTTCTTTAAAAAGTGTGTCGGTTACAAGAAAGTTGCTACTGAAATTCTCAAATTTCGTATTTATGTTGCCAGAGTTATGTAGCTATAGAAATTAATATTCAATAAATTATATGAACTATGCCTGTTAATATTTTAACAAGAACACAATATATGTATGTTATTCAAAATTTGGGATTTGACATCGATTATACGAAATATATTGAGAGAGGAGATGTTTGTAGTATTGTAGAATATGTTTTGTAAGATATTTAATTTATTTGAAAACTATCAAATTTCTGGCCATACTAATTACAAATATATAATTATTAGTATTATTTACGTGAATTATAAACATCTAAACGGATATACTACGTATAAGAAAATCCAATGCAGGGCACAGGTTTTACAATCAAACTATTTTTTGTTATGCACAGAATTTTAATTATATTATATTGGTATAAACAATTTTGTTTGAAAATTGAAAAGACAACGCTTTGATGTGCAAAACATTGAATCGAATTCTTTACATCTCATTTGAGTTAATACAATAATAACAATAAAATGTATGCTAATAACAACTTTTGACGATACTAATTTAACTCTCATGGATATGTTACAAACATATTTAATATCTTAATATGTTAAAAACTAATTTTAAATAAATCTTATGCAGCTTTTTAATATGAACCAATTTTTATGGTCACTTTTCCTGTAAAACACATGTCCCATACTATACATATTTACACTCACACCCATACAGACACGTATTTAATTCAAACATGCAATCCTCTTCCTGAGGTATTAGTATGAAGGTTTTGCTATCTAATATAATTAAGTATACATTTTTCCTTTTTTTATCATTAGTCGTAATATAACATTAGCGCTTTTCGGTTTATCATCTCTATTTACTAAACTTATTTATATAACATCCATTATTGTTTCAATAACTTCTCTCATTGTTAGAATTAGAAATTAAAATGTCGTATGCTGTGTTTTTGTCAACAGTTCTATTTGCAGTTTATATCGTAAGTCAAAATTATTTGAATAAGATTTCAAATAATTTAAAGAAGTTACGTAACTCTTTTTTACAGAACGGTGATCTCGATTTAATAATCAAGAAATATGATAAATGTGATGTAGAGAAAACATATCCGATTAAGCATAGTGCACATTTTTTGAAAATAAATTCATCTGCGACAATTACCACCTTTGAACTCATTGTTCCGTTTAAGTTAGATGAGACAGTTACGGTATAGTTGTTTTTTATGTTTCAATTCAAAGCACTAATTAAATCACACTTAACTTTTTTCAATTTAAAATATGTATTTATAATATGAGCATCATGCTTTTCTTATAATTATAAATATGGTGTACGAGGAGTGAATGTTGGGTATGGAAGATATAGTATAAAAGAAGGGTGTTTCTATAAAAATTATGAATGGTAATTGCTATGTAATCATCATAATTTTATATATTTTTGTTTAGGTTGATATTTTGCATCAAGTATTCCAGAATGGCGAATGGAAAACTGTAGCTTCGATTGTTGGGAAGGATCCATGTATGTTACTTAATAAATTTGCTGGTGATTTATGGTTTGATTTTCAATCAGTAGTGAAATTACCTCGTGGCAAATGTCCGATACCTAAGGTATTGAATTATGACACTTTTTTTATTACTGTTTTAAATTAAAATAAACTTTTATATAGGGTGATTACACCGCGAAGAAATACATGTTGGATTACTCCAAATTGCCTATAAAATATGTTCGAAAGAGTTTCACAAGAACTTACTTGAAACTACGTAATAATGAAAATGAATTGCTTATGTGTCATTATGCTATTGTTGATATTTTGTAAAATTCTGTTAATTATATAAAATTATTTATTTATATGTTTATTTAATAAAGTGAATAAAATAAAAGCTTTAAAATGTAATGACAAAACTATAAAATAATAAAATGAATAACCAGATAAACTTTTCTCTCTTTTTTCAATTCTTATATATTGCGAAACCTAATAGACCACATTCTAAGCAGTGAATATACATTTAGAATAAAGCATAAAAATTGAACTTCAATTTTAAAATCATACCTACATGCTGTATATCTGTAACAAATTAATTAACTAAATCAATAGATTTAAACATTCGTTGAATATATATTATTTGTAATGACGACATTATGTTAGTTGTATGTAAAAGGTTTTCTGCCACTCCATTTGATGGAAATAGGCATGAAGTTATGTATGTGCGTATGAATGTGTATATATGTGTATGTATGCACGTATGTATGTATGCATGTATCTTCATCTTCGGATATTATAGACGTATTAGTGTTGTGTAATTTAAAACCAAATTTATTCATTTTTGACCATTTTCTGCAAACCATAATAAATCCTTTCCCTGCAAACATATTCGAATCATTAACATAATTTTAAAAAATCATTACAATAATAACAAAGGTATAAATAAGATTTTTAAAATGATATATGGAAATGCCATTGAAATTATTTTAAAGCTTTTCCGGTGATTAACTAACACAACAGAAATTGTATTGTTTATCTACTTTCCTTTATAACTATAATGATTTTCATTATTTCAGACCACAAAATAAAAACAATTTGGAAATCAATCATTATGATCAGGCTAATGTTGAGTTAGATTTGTTTATATAAATATATAAAATGTAATGTCACAGCATGCATTGTACAATTATACTTCGTTTCAAAATGTGGTACATAAAACTTTTTGCAGTTGCTCTCTGTTGTGTTTATGCGGTAAGTTTATATTTGATTTCCAAACTATGCATCTATATTATTTGGTTTTATAAAAAAAAATTTAATTAATGTGCCTTATTTATTATTTATTTTTGCAGAACGGAGCTTTAGATATTTTAATTAGAAAATATGAAAAATGTTGTGGTACTGGAATAGACTACGAACTTATACATCACGCAAATTTCACTAAATTAAATTCGACAATCACTCGTGCATCTGGAGGCTCCGTACAGCCTTTCGACTTAGATGACACGATTATGGTAAAGATTGAAATTCTCAAACAATTTTATTTACCTAGTACATATTACAATCACATCCATTGCCCAAATAGGAACAAATCTTAACTTTAGAAGAAATATGACTAAATTTTCGTATAGTTTGATAATTATATATTGAAACGAGTAGATTAATTATATTTATATTAGTAACAATTAGATTATCATAGTATTTTTGAAGCATGCTTTCAAAGTATTATTTGGCTTTAGATACACTTTTTACTGGAGAAACTTATGGATGGAGAATGGAAAACATTGCATTCATTTGAAAGAAGAGATCCTTGCGCGTTATTAAATAAATATGGCGGTGAATTATTTTACGATGTTGAATCAGCAGTCAATTTACCAAGAGGCAAATGTCCATTGCCAAAGGTAATGTATTATTTGATCTTATCTAACGATGTTGAAAGCATTAAGCCAAAATAATATTTAGGGAACATACGAAGTGGAGAATGTCATCTTAGATTTTAACAAATTACCAATAACCACTGCACCAAAAGGTCCACTTCGAGCTTTAGTCAAAGCGTTCAAAGGCGAAAAAGAGGTTTTTTGTTGGAACGTAGAAGCCGATATTTTGTAATTTATTTTATTTATGTGTTACATATTTTAAATACAATATTAGCATTTTTGAATTGTCTAATTTTAATTTTTAAAATTGCACGTTAAATATAAATGTACTATTCAATGTATTAAACAAATAATAAACAATAAGCAAATGCATAAAAATAATTGTATTAAAAATTGAGATACGACGTCTTGATTTATATATTAAAATTTTGTTCTCTAAACAGTTTTTAAACAGTTAAAAATTATCTGTTTGACATTTTAATTTAGTTTCGAGTTATTTGTAACAAGATTATGATCTTCGTTCTTTACTTTCTCTACCTTTAATTATTTTCTATTTTAGTTTTTGACATTGCAAATTTATATTTTATGAATTTTAAGTTAATTTGCATACAAGATAAATGACATTCCATAAATTAAAAAGTTAAGCCAGAGTTACATATATTTACAGTTATGCAGCGCAAGTGTAAGTGACAAATAATGACTGAATAATATGAACATTTTTAAGTCTTTTCTAAAAAATAAGATAATAATCATGGAGTAGCGGCATATGTGAGTGCATTGTCTTATAGTTCAAACAGTTAACATTTAACAGAGTACTAAACATATGTAGCCATGTATATATAAATTATCATATACATACATTTAAGGTAAATGAAGATAAACATAAAAATATTTCTTTTTATAGGATATAATTAGAAATCAGATATTTTCAATAATTTAATAAATGCTTTTAAATAATAACTACAACTATCACGTAACTATTGTAGAAGAAAAAAGCGCAATAGCATATTATTAGTTTTATTTTCAATTGTTTATAAATATTATATTAACAAAACCAAAAGCTTTTTTGTTTTGTTGTCGACATACTTGTAACTATTACTAAGAAATAATGATATAGAAATGTCTTGTTATAAACAGGAAAGAAGTACATTTTTTTGGTTGCGTGACATAACATCTAACTAAAGCTATTTATGAAGCAATATAACATTTGAAAATGTACTTACATATATGATTGTTATATTTCAAAATAGTATAACCTTTTTTATTAATTCTGTAAAAATATAGTTTACAAATTACCAGATTATTTATGAAATTTTATATTATGTTTAAATATACGTAAAATTTAACCGTTCAGAAATCTGTTTAGTAATAATTTTTGAGTATTTTTCGTGCCAAGCTGAACTAGATATATGGTATCATAAAATACGATTATTAAACTTGAAAATGCCAATGATAGAAAAATATTGAAAATAGGAATGCTTTAATTGAATAAACCATACGTTTTTTGACCTTGTAAATTTTATATAAAATTTAATTTATTTTATGTTGTTGATTCGCATACAACATGAATATAAAACAATCACAAATTATAATAAACACAAATACTATGACAGGATTCATCGTCAATCGCCATCATTCGTGGCCCTTCACATGCATGCAATAACTGCATTGAAAAATGTTAGAAAATTTCTCTTCTTTCATCATAATAAATAACTCAACTTAATGACAAATGATTTAACAAGTAGCATAAATACTAGTTTTAGTTCACTTTAAATACAAATATATTAATCAAATTTGATTTGTTTTTAAAGATACAATCGTAAAAATCGAGTAATTGTTTTCAGAAATTAATAGATTTTCGTTAATCAAAATATTTATTATTTCATAAAAATAAAAACAATTCTATGCATGAATATTTAAACAAGTAATATCCATTTTCCCGGAAATTGTGCAGAGAAAAAAATCATTTTAGAAAACAAAAGCTATTATACTTGGTCATCATTCTTTTCGATTTATAGAATGACTCAAGAAATTATGGTAATCGTTGATTGCTTGATCATCTTCACAATTGTACCTACACTTAAATAATTCGGCAATACAATTGGGAAAAACAACAAGAATTGTTTACAATTGCTCGATTGCATGACGCAAACGGGCATTAGAATAAACAAATATACAGTCGCATTTTACCTTTCACAGATTTTAAGTTTCTTATATTCAGGAATGTTTACAAAAACGATTGAAAAATAAACAATATTATGCGTGCATGTACTATATATTCGGTAATCCATATTATTATGTCTGTTTTGAATAATAATAATAATAATAGGTTTGAATGATCAATTCCGCCATTATACAGCGAAAAAAGAAAATTATAAATGAATGGCCCAAGGTAAACGAGTTTAATTCACTTCCTTTAAGTACGGTATACGAACGAGAACGTTAGTATTGTCAGTGACTTAGTGAACGGTATACGTTGTGATTCTTAAAGTATGATTGTTAGAAATGTGGCAGCACGTTTCCTTATGGGACAATTTCTCCGATCTTCTGCAACCGGATCAACAGTCATCACGCAAAGGACCAATGCGAATTTACACGCGAAACGACAAGCACAAAATCCAAAAATCTTAATTACAGGTTAGTTACCTAAGATTTCAAAGTGCGAAAATTGTTAGTTTTTCTACTTTAATTGTAAATTCGATTTTTCAATATACTGGATTTGGAAATTAATTCAGATTAGAATATATACTAGTATAACTAGAAATATATATATATATATATATATATATATATAATATATATATATGTATATATTTGAATTTTTGTTTTTAAAGCTTTTTTAAGTACTTCATGAAGTTTTCTTAATTTGTTAAGCGTATTGATAAAATGTTATTATAATATAAAAACGTAAACGCTTTGCATAAAATACTTTTTAAAACTTAAAAATATATGGAGGTAAATTTTCAAAATAATGGTCAATGAATTAAAAATGGTAAATAACTAAATTGACTTCTCTAGATAATGGTAATTTACCATTTTAAATTACTCTAATTTTTGGACTATTTATATACACCTATAACACTATTAATTTAAATTTTGTATCACGATATTATAGTAAAGGTAATAGAAAATAATTATTAGAGTTTAATATACATTAATAGCAACAATTCACTCTGGTTAACCGACATTGCAACGTCATTATATGTGGTTATAACATTGGCCATTGCAACATACGACATCTAAGATTCATGAATTATTCTAAGTCATACATAATTATTTAATGTACTGTCCTTCACTCTCAGTTTTCGTTTGTCAATTAGAAATGGGTATAGGCAATTTTATGCGACATGTTTCAGAACAACACATGTAAGAACATCACGAGGTGTCAACAACTTTAGAATAATAATTTTCTATAACTTACATACCTTGTTACAATGAAAAATATATATACAAAAAAAAAAAAATTGAAATATATATAGGTAGTACATACTCGTATGTATATACAAATAAATAATTCGATTCGAAAATTACCGAATAATATCTAAGTTCCTCAACTCTAAATAAAATAATTTGTAATATAAAGAATGTTTAAGCTTCATAAATCAATTATGTTAAATTCCACCCCGCCAAATAGTTATTGCACAAAAAGCATATAATTCGATTAAATTAATCCAAATTGTATATTGTATTATATTCATAAATACTGTTGATACTTTTCTTTTTCAATTATTACAACTGAAATTTCTTTTTTATTAAGTATTTTGCTATTGCTACACCAGACATTTTAAATAATCTAACGATGGAGAAAGCTAATTATGATTGGAGAACTGTAACATTATTATGAAAGTTTTAAATATATCCATGTAAATCTAATTAAAAATATATATTGTTTATTTGTTGCAGGAGGTTTAGGCCAACTAGGAACTGAATGCGCGAAATTACTCCGCGCAAAATACGGTAAAGATCGCGTCATTCTATCAGATATAATAAAACCAACGGAACAAGTTCTCGATTCTGGCCCGTATATATTCGCGGATATTTTGGACTTTAAGGGTCTGCAGAAAATTGTCGTCAACCATCGTGTGGACTGGTTGATACATTTTTCTGCGTTACTCAGTGCAATCGGTGAACAAAATGTTCCGCTTGCTGTGCGAGTGAACATTGAAGGAATGCACAACGTGATGGAACTTGCCAAACAGTATAAACTAAGGATTTTTGTGCCCAGTACGATAGGCGCTTTCGGACCTGATTCCCCTAGAAATCCGACGCCAAATGTGACGATACAGAGACCGAGGACTATATACGGTGTTTCAAAAGTGCACGCGGAACTTTTAGGCGAATATTATCACCATAGGTTCGGGTTGGATTTTCGTTGTTTGAGGTTTCCTGGTGTTATTTCGAGTGATCCACCTGGTGGTGGTACTACAGGTAAATATTTTTTATATAAGCTACGCTCAACACATTTAATATCGTGAATAAATTTAGCGCTCAAACATTGGCATATCCAAATGTCAAGGTCATAAAAGTAAATAAATGCATAATTAAAAACGCCCAAATAAATTTGAAAGAAAGATCTTTGTTTTAAAGACGATTATTTTGTTAATAAAACTATATATTTAGCTGAATGGGAGTGAAGATTTTTAATAAAATACTCTGCTAAAAAATTGTTTTAATAATGAGAAAGATACCGCATAAATTATTTATAAACAAATACCATATTAATTATCAAATAGCTACTGTGCGAAGCTGTTTAATCGTTAAGGATATTTTAATTCGTTCCAAGTATTTTATAAATATTATTTCTCTATTGTATCAAATATCTTTTTTGTGCATTTTTATACTTTCTCAATTCGCCATACTTCATGTGTTTTATTAATTGTCATTGAATGTTTACTATTTTGTTCATAATGATAATCTCTTTAATAATATATCTATTGAATGGGGAATATATGAATATATATATATATATATATATATATATATATATATATATATATATATATATATATATATATATATATATATATAAATATATATATATATATATATATATATATATATATATATATATATATATATATATTTTAAATATATTTGTAAGTAATCGTTAACCATTGGTCATCGTTGTCTAATGTAGGAAAGTGGCGTGATTCAATTTCCGCAAGAGTATAATCTTCCTTCTAGTTTGCCTTGAAACATAGTAATAGCAATTCATTGCCATAGTAATAATTACGGTTCGTTGCCATAACAACATTCCATTTCTAAAGACAGTTCATTTGAACATGTTTTGATTATGTATGTATAACATTGTAACTAAAGAAATTACTGATGATATGTATACCAACAAAAATTATAATGAATGCAGTTTTGAGTATGTTGTTTTGTTCAGGTATTTTTTGTATCAATAGCAATTTTATAAATTTTACATATTACGTCAACTGTACATACCCTCAAGACCTTCACCTTTATACATTTTATGTATATGTAATTATGTTAATATCCAGAATAAATTAGTGGATATTTTAAATAACCAATCACCTCCATTGTAAATAATTCAAGATCAAGTTCTGCATAAATATTAAGCATTCCTATGTATATAATTTTCCAAAGCGAAACTGCAATTATCCAATAACTAATAATTTGCAACAAGGACCACTAAGGACATACATTTCTAATACGATTTAAATCATTAACTTAATTCATATTTAGATTTTTTATTGATATAATGGATTTTATTTCAATATTGTGATGTAAGGACATTTTTTGAAACAAACATATTTATCCAAACGGACTACTAAATATTATATTTAATATTATCCATTATCTGAGCAAGCGGAATAGCAGAGCGTGAATGAAAAATTTAATTTGAATGAAGCAAAATAAGTTTTGTATGGACAGAGTTGAATGGCGAAAGATTGTTAAGATGTGTAAAGGGTATTCTACCACCCCATTTAATGGGAATAGGCATGGTATTATGTATGTATGTATTTTCTCCTGTATATTTTTTAAATGATAGATATCATATTGTTGCTACAGGAACTTCTCAGTTAGAACAGGTGTTTTATTTAAATAAGCGCGGAAATAAGATTTCTGTAAGAGGATATTATTTTGAGAAATAGCAAATGTTCTTTAAAAGAAGTACGCATTGCATATGTAATTGTTGTGTATGTTGCATATAAATGCTACTTATACAAAATAAATATAGAATTATATCTGTTTTATAAGGTACAGAGCACCATTAGGTTATAAACTTCTCTGGCTAACAATTTGTATACTTGATAGTGTTACAAAGCGTTTAGAATTATCAAATAAAATACAATATGTGAATTTTGCTTTTAATAAAACAATAAAAGCAGAGCTCTGATAAATGAACGAATAAAAATTAGATAACTTTACAGCCATAATTATTTTTTTTATATACCGCAGAGTGCTAAATATATCCCCTATCGCAGGTCATAGATAGTATATGGAAATGTATTCATGTATTTTTTTTATATAACAATCATATGATTTTGTATATCATAAGTTACAAAATCTACGTAATATAACATGTTTAAATAATACGCGTTGTTTTTTTCAGAATAATTGAATATGCAATCTATAAACAATATGCATACGCTATGTATAATATACAAAGTATTCCAGTAAACAAAACTTAAAATAAATATTAATTTGATTCTACCTAATTTTTGTCTTTCAATTTTTGGCCCTAGATACGTGTCTATTGACCAGCTACCTCGGTGTACATATTTAATGATAGTTAAAATATTTAACTTTTTTAGCACAACATATAATAACAAATGCATTGTTTGATAAAACTATAGCATATTTATTACATACTATTTGGCAAAATAAACTCATCACAGTATAATTAATAAATACATATTAACAACTTCTTTTTGACTCAAAATCAATTTTATTAAAACTTAATAGCAAAACGTTAAACTTAAGATCATTGAAGGCCAATCTTTGGCTACGCCATTACACCCTTTAATTAAATAACGAATGTTGAATTTTGCCTATAACATAAAAAATACGCAACAACTTCAACTCCTACCTTGATATCCAAAGTGTCAAAGAGCATTTTGCAGCACACGTGATAACAATGCTATCCCACAATCACTTATTGTATTAATATTTTGAGCAAGAACGAAATTAATTATATTAAAAATGTATTTAAGCGATTTAATACAAGATTGTTTTTAATTATAACACATATTACTAACTTGCAAAATATATATTACCAACGTAGACTTGAAACAGAATAGATAAACCGACAACTTCAAATTCTGATCTACACTAAATACAAATTTAAGATATAATACAGTATACACTTACTACGTAAATATACAAAGAACTATACATTTCCACAGATAATTCAAACTAACATTTAAAATAAACTCATCGAACCTACTCGTAATAACTAGTTTCGAATGAATTGTAATAAAATTTGTTTGGTTTTAGATTACGCAATCGCTGTCTTTCACGAAGCATTAAGAACCGGCAAATACGATTGCTACTTGAAACCAGATACACGTTTACCAATGATGTACATAGAAGATTGTCTCCGATCTTTATGGGAGTATATGACAACACCAGATGATATGCTCCGAAGACGAGTATACAATGTAACAGCAATGAGTTTCTCACCCGAAGAACTAGTCAATAAACTTAAGGAATATGTTCCTGATATTAAAGTTTCATACAATCCGGATAGTAGACAAGAAATCGGTTAGTTCACATAATATATCATAGCTCATCTTCTCTTGTAATAAAACGAATTATTATATAGTTTATAAAATTCAAATCACTCCCATACACTCATTATTCATTTCTTGTTGATCAAAACGTTGACCTTAGAAATAAAATAAGCTTTATGATTGTGTTTTAGCTGATTCTTGGCCACAAGTGTTAGATGATTCCGAAGCTCGGCAAGATTGGCTTTGGAGACCGAAATACGATTTAACTAAACTTGTAGAAAAAATGATTTATGATGTTAAAACAAATTATATAGACGTCGATAAGAAAAAAACGCAAAATTAAATATATTGAATATTTGCTTAAATAATTGACTAAATAGTAAAGTTTCTTTATTATAAAAATGTATTTTAAATAAAAAACTACAAAAACATTATAGTTTTCGATTTATGTTGCATCCACAACAGCATCATCAATTTGAGACAAATCTAGATCGTCATCAAACATTGATTCTGCACTTGGAACTTTAGGTTCAATTTTGGTAGTACCGGAAGTACTTGGAGTACTAGGCATTTGAGAACTTTGACTGGTATTCATCCCGTGATATTTTCGTTTTTTTGTTGATTGACTTCCATCAGTTTTATTGTCCGATTGAATTTCTTGACTTTCTTCAAAATACTGATTCGGATGATTGATTATCTGTTTAGGTTCCACGCCACCATGAGTGAAAATGAAGTATTTTGAACATGCGATTTGAAAATTGCCTTTTGTTGCCAATTCCACTACTTCGCGAACACCTAACATTTAAAACTAAACGTAAATTTCTAGTATTTCTCTCATATAGATTATTGTGATATTATTTTTAGCAAATAGAAAAAATATCACTTACCATCCCCACTCACTCCATACTCCAGCATTCTATCCTTCAGAGTTTCTTTATCCCAAAGTTTAAACGGACATCCATGCTGATCACCGGCTCCCGCATCGCTCGAAATAATTTTTTTACATCCATACGGTGTGTAATTAGTCATTTTACCAATGACACCAAATGAATGTTTAATATTATATAAATATTTTTTATTGAATGTATCACTATCGATTAATTTACAGAATTCACTTTTCCAATATCGTGTCGCCTCATCCAAACTGAGACCGATACCTTTCAAGAACAAACCGAACTGAAGGCGTCCGAAATGTTTTAAATGATGCGTGTTTTTAATCACTTCGTATAAGTTTCGCATACATAAGGGGAATGATTTTCGAGCAAAAACATGGACTGATTCGGCAGTCATTGATTCATCTGCACCCTCACCTCTCGTGTAATCTTTACCGGTGTAGCTAGCGTGTAATGTTGATAATAGACCCGTGATGCGATCATCGTTCAAGCAGGGCAAACGTTTGTTTGCATACTGAAAATAGGTCTTAATATAGAACGCATATCAACGTTCTATCTTCTACTGTTTAGTACATTTATAAAATCGAATAAACATCTATATTAGTATATGAATAAATCCTAAATTACATCACATGCTTTGCTTTTAACTATAACTTATATATTTTTATATAAATTTAAAAGAACCTTTTATTTTATTTGTCAATTAAAAATAAAATGGTGGTTGTGTGCTTTAAGATTATGACGTCACAATCCCTTCATGATTTTTATATTAAGATTGGATCGTTGCTGGTATAATACTGATAAAAATTATTTAGAATTTGGCGTTCTACTTTTATTAAATGTCAAAGTTACTCCGCAATTTTAAACAACCACTAATTGGATGAAATGAAGTTACTATATATATTTTGCGATTTTTAATGTTTTGCGCGTGAATATCAATTGTCTGTTAAGAAATTGACAAGAAATAAAATACAAAATAATGTAATATATACACGATTGATAATTAAAATATAAATTTGCTCGTTGATAATAATTATATTTTTTAAGGTACGTATAGTAGCAAAACAAACATTTGAAAATAATAAATTATAAGACATAATTTGTAATTAAAATATAATTGTTCTTGTCGCTGTGAAATATTTTGCAACAGGAGTACCTTAAAACAATAGCTTCTAGTTGATCCCCAAATAATAATGATTATTGACAAAAATAGTAACAATAGAAGTTTTAAAATAAACTGATTATAACTTACGTCTAATGCATCAATTAAATGACTTCGGAACCAGGATGAAACGCAAGAAACTAATTCAGTCATTGGTATATAAGCATAACCTTTACAAACATAAACTGAAGTATTTCGAATTAAATCAAGTACTTCTGTAAACGGCACTTTATAAAAATCGCTATTCTCAATAGCGACAAGTGAGAACCCAACAGTAGATTGTAGTAATGCCGATTTGAGTTGATCTTTTTCATCGCTCGATATCGGATAATAGTTGAGATCATTGACTTTTATAAACAATTTGACGCCATCGGTGCTTAGATTTAAAAATCGCATTTTAAACAACTCCAATTCTCGCGCAATGAACCACATTCGTAGATCATTCGAACGACAATACGCTAACCGCAAAATGAAATGTGATATGTAATCTTCACGCCGTATCTGCGAATCGGCATCGGCTGCACTGCAACCTGTACTTTCCAACAATCGAACGTATCGGCGTAATCCTTCCTTTCGCAAATATCCTAAAACAGCCAATCTCCATTCTGGCGAATATATTTTGTGACCCATTTGACTAGTTTGCTCCAACACACGCAGCACTTGCAACCTTTCGAAAGCTAAATCTTCGAATTCCGAAAGGGCTATATCACCAGTTGGTGGCATTTTATATAATAGTAACACATGTGGAAATCGCTCAGCTAGCGTGTCTATTTCTTTGACTATCTTAGGTTTACGCGTAAAATCCATTTTAACTGGTTAAACGTTTATTAGTTATCAATTATTAAAACTATAAATAAGGATAAATAAACATAACCAAGTTGTTTTGATCTGTTGACACTTGTTGCTTTTTCTGCCGCCAAAACATACTACAATGGTTTATGGGTACTTTTAACAGAAAAACTAACCGAAATGGCCAAAACTCAGCTTTCTTATACGTAAAATGAATTGAATTTCTTGTAATTTAAATTCTAACAAGAACACATGGTGGCTACATTAGATATATATTTAGTTTAGATCAATAAAAAATATTTATTAATTTAATAATTTTATTTAAAAACTACATAACCATATTTTACTGAGTTGTACCCAGTTTATGGGTACAAGGTCAAATCGACGCTCATTTTTTTTTCAAAATGAGCGTTTATTAAGTCACGATTCCTTTTAAGTAATAATCCCATCTGATGTTGCTATAAGATTGATTTTTCGAGCGAATAATCATTTTCCCAGATATATAACTCGTAGAATTGATATATTTTGTTGTATCGCCCATTTGAATTACAATTTTAGCAATTGATTTCGCTTTCACAAATTGTTCTCTTGATTTTGGAACAAATAGTTCTGGTTCAATAATAATTTCAAATATAGAGTCGACCAAAAATGGATTCAGGAAATCAATTGTCAAAATTATATCCGGCTTTAAAGTAAATGGTCCTTTTGGACTGGGGTAGATACAAGTTCCATTCAATGGATATCTGATAATAAAATATATGAAATAAATTGATAATAGTATTAATAAATTTAGTTCTTACGTAAAATCTCCAGCAATTGGTGAAGATATTGTTAACAAAGATTGAATGTTACCAATTTTATATGGATTAAAAGTTACATGAACATTCAATACTTGTGCTGGTAGAGCTGTTATAATTTTCATAACATTGAACGCGGATTCATCTTCAATCTATATGGATAAATCACATTAATTAATTTTTATAAAAACAACAAAACCTATTATTTTAAAATCCATCTTAATAAAAGCATTTCAGGATTTATTTCATTCATCTTTCTTTCATTCATGAACAATAATTTTAAGCAATTTTATTTATTATGGTGACGTCACTAGTTCCTAATAATAATTGAAATAATTCATGAATACAAGTCAGGAATAATAAATAAATAAAACCAATAAATAGTTTATAGGTATACATATTCAAATTTTAAAAAAATATAGAAAAATTAAGCTTAGTAGAAGAAAATTTGTATCACCTTGGCAGTGAAAATTGCTTTACTCCTAGATAAATTTTGCAAAATGATGTTCGCCGTTTGCGATTGGCCCAAAATAGTGGAGAATTTCGTAACAGGTTCCGGTGCTGCTGGATTTGCAGTCAAAATGAATTCGTATGAATAAGATCCTAATTCAGGGCACGATGTGTCTACTCGAGCAGTGGTTTCACCAACCAACAAAGGAGTGTATTCAAGTATGAAGTCAGTCTGAAATTAAATCATAAATAAGACACACCAATAGGAAATTGAATCTTTAGTGGTTTTAGCAAACAAGCATTTTGATTGCTTTGGATGGTTATATATTTTTAGTAGTGAAAAGTAATTTATGATATATTTAGAATCGAGTCTATTTTAATAATATTACATAAAGTTAATTTCTAGTTTAGTTTCACTTTTCATTTGATAGTTTATCAATTTAATTTAATCACATTTTTGCTTACCTGCGTGTGTGGTTCAACTGGTATAGGTGTTTTTACATCGGTTTTAACAATTAACAAAGTTGAATTGCTGTTAATTTTATAGTTTACTGGTACATCTAATGGATTTATAACTGACAAAATGTGTGTTATGGGAGTTCGCACACATGTATTTAGATCAAATGTGTCCAAAATTTTGCCTTTAGTGACCTTTATCTTCAAATGATGGAACATATATTCTTTTTCACTATCCATGAATATTACCTTAAATTTATTCATTATTATTATTATTTTAAAGTCATAATCGTAATTATATAAAGATAGTTTAGTTTTCTACTTCATATAATACTTTGCTTGAGTATTATTAATTAAAATAATTGTAATATATGTACTGCGGGGAGGTAAAATTCAAAATTACCTAGGTTAACATAAAAACAAGACACATGCCAATTAAAAAAGTAGATTAAGGATTATTGTAGAAAGTATTTATATTGAGTGCTTGAATAATATTAATAATAAAGATTTGTTACTGTTTGACTACATAATAATAATAAAAATATATTTTTAAAATTATTATCTTCCTATATTCTTCATGTAAATGTAGCACTATTTTATAAATAATAATATTATAAGTTGCTATACGGCCTAAAGATCAATTTATTATGATTTTTATTGATTTGCTATCGAGTTTAAATTTAGCGCATTGCGCAGGCTGAAGTACCGCGCTGCGCATAAGTCAAAGATTCAGAGCAATTCGGACTTCAGAAGGAGAAATGGTTGCAAATGACATTGTGTCTTGAACAAAACTATTTACTTTATGTGTTAGTGCATCATCGAGAACTTCTGTGTATTAAGGTAAAAGTCGCAACATTTAATAATTAATATTGTTTACGAAAAAATCCTATATGTCGATTATTGGTTATCTTGTCATCTGTATGAATGAAAGTTTGGCGAATTTGAATGAAGCAAAAGAAGTTTGTATGGCGTAAAAAGTTGAATGGCGTAAAAAGTTGAATGGCGTAAAAAGTTGAATGGCGAAAGATTGTCAAGATGAGAATGGATGTAATTATGGTTTTCTGCCACCTCATTTGATGGGAATTGGTATGTGTGTATGTATGTATGTATATACATGAAATAAATGAATGAGTTTTAAAAATGATATGAATGATCATAATATGTATCATTTTCTGTAATATATTCATTACATTTTATTTAAAACATACCCTGAACTCCAACGAGCATTCTTTATATGCGTAAAAATGCCATTCATATACTCTTTCGTCATTCGGGAGTACATCTATGTATTCCTGCCCTTTTACTTCATACAAATTGACATTTTTACCAGGCGTCACATCTTCTGTAAACACCAAATACAATTGTTTCGTCCAAGCCCAATTTTTAATCGCCATTAGCTCTGTGTGATGTGTTTTACATGGTATCTCTAACACCGACGATTTTAAAGGTAGAGGTGAATTTGCTTTACCAATTAAATCATATACAATAGCTTGACCAGATGGAATTTTAAAGAATACGTAGCCCTAATCCAAAAAGTGGTAGTTACAGATTTACAAATTATTATTTTTAATTTGGGTTACCGTATGCAAGACTCCCATTGTCATTGCTAATGGATGATAAACAATTTTGCAAGTAATACTTGATTTTGCTGGAACTTCAATTACTTCATTACATTGGAAGTAATCACCAGTTATTGTTGGAGTTAATTTCCAATTTTGTCCAGTACTGCAAGCAGTACACCATTGTTAAATATTTTTTAGTAACTTGATACTTTTGGGATTAGTTTTTTAAAGAATTGAGTAAAGATTTCATAGAAATACAATTGGGAAATAGGAAAGTTATTTTTAAGTTAGTAAATTTCTTACCTGTTTGTGATGATAACAGATCGGTTATCTTCCGCTCTTACAGGACAGGTGAATGTTAGTGTATCCACCGGTGTAGGTAAATCAGAACATACTCCAGTTACGTTTAATATCAAAGGTTTCTCATATCCATCAACTAAACATTTCATCTAGATATAAATATAAAATATTATTTTTAATTTATTTAAACGAAAAATAGGCCGTACATTGAAGTATCGTATCCCCAAAGATACAGGATGAAATTTAATTTTGAGTGTTACCGATGTACCAGGACTTGAATATCCTTCCATTGGTATAATTGTAAAATCATCAGTTTTATTAAATCTCCATTTGAAACTAATAAATGAGACAATTTTAATATACATATATACACTAATTGAAGCTTTAACATGTCATTGAAAATAGCCGAATATGTTTAGTTGGATTATATGTAACGTGAATGTGCTTTCGTTTATTTCATATATGAAAATGGAAAATGTGAATAACTAATAAAGTTGCACTACTTTGCTTCTTCGTCTCTCAAACGTAAAGTTGACAATGACAAACGAAACAAGACATACCTAGCCCCTACATCTCCTTCATTTATCAATAAAAGTTTATCTTCGCGAATACAATTACGTACTACAACTCCGAATGAAATAATTTCTCGGTTTAATTTAAAGTTAGGTGCAGTGACCGCTCCATGTATTATACATAACGGTTGAATTGTTTCAAAAACTTGAACTGATATCTAAATCATAAAACGGAATTAATAAATACCTTGTAGATGTATTTTTAAAAATAAAATACATACATTATACAGATGTTAAGTTTAAACACGCACACATACACTGACATACACACACACACACCGACACACACACACACACCCACACACACACATCCATTCGTACATACAGAACTTCATGGTTATTCTCATAAAATAGAGGGGGAGTGGTTCTTTACATCCATTTACTTCTTGACAATCTTTTGCCATTTAGCTCTATCCTCATAAGTTTCTTTTGCTTCATTCGGATTCATCAAGTTCTCACACCATTCATTTCGCTCACGTAAATCTTTTTCATCAATCTTTCATGCGAAATTCTCTTAACATGACCATGTGATACCTACCTTTTCTGAAAATGAATCTATTTTTTCCGTAGGTAAGTAACTTATCACTATTTTCTCCATTTTATTCGGTTTTATGATTATTGAAGATTTCGGTGTGATAGTTACAAAACTCTTAATTAGTCTTCGATGTATTTGTTCAGGTGTTTCTGGTATAATGATTACTGACTCGTCCCTATACAATTTACAAATATTTTATATGTATGGTTTTATAAAGTATTTTGAGTTTCCAATTGTACTCGTACTTCCAATTATCTCTATCTTTTAAAATAAAGAAAATTTTTGCAATAATGTCATTCTGATTCGATTTTATTTAGGATGGAGATAATTGGGAGGCATACAATTGTTTCTTATTTTGATAGTTTACATTGTAGATTTTGTAGATTTCGATGAATCTTTTTTACTCTTTTTCGATTTTAAAGATGCCCCAGACTTTTTGCTAAAATTCGAATTTTTAATGTTTAATTAAACTAAATGTGTTATAACTTTACCTAGATTGGCTACTTTTCTTTGATTTCTTACTTTTGCTAAAAATAAATGCATTTTCTTGTTAAACTGTAAATTATAGAACAAATTATTTTATCTTACTTAGAAGCTTTAGTACTTTTTTCACTTTTAGTCTTCTTTGAGGATTTGTCCCTAAAAAATTTCATTTACATTTATTAATATTTAATATCAATGCGTAATTATAAGATGCGAGGAAATAAATCATTATTCTATACTGCATAGAAGTATATCAGCATGAATTAAAATTTTAAAAACATACTTTGATTTTCTACTTTTCTTACTTCCTGATTTCTTACTTCCTCTAAAAAGAAACAAAGTCGTAATAAAATTCAAAATTTACGGAAAATGGTAAAATTTAAATAAACAAATTCTAGTTTCTCACAAAAGTCCTCCAGGGAGAGGAAAACTGTGCAAACAATGATTCTTTATTAACTTCATCACATTAGCAAAATAATCTATGATCAAAGATAATTCGTACTGGTTTAACCGGGTATAAAAACTTAAATAAAAATATATTCAAAAATCATCATTTCTAATTCTGCATTTAAATTTTACCGTAGTTATAGTTATATTATATTTTACTTAGAACTTTTGCTTCCGCCTTTCTTCTTTTTTGATTCCCTGAAATATGATCAAATATGTAAATAAATTATATTTTTATCAGTAAATAATTACTTATGCATTTATTCGTTTAAAAAGAGATGAACATAACTAAGCAAGTTTCCATAAATCTTCATCATTTACATACAATTGGATCGAATAAAATTATTATATCGACTATCAATTCGACGAGCCAATAACGTAAAGTAAAAAAGTTATTTTTAAGGAAATCTATGTAAAAATTAATATTCAAAAATATGTATTGTGCTTGTACGAAAAGTTAAACTTTGTGGAGACTACTCTAGCTTTAATTTATCTACCAGGCTAAATTTCGCTTTCCTAACAGCGCTTGCTGTTTAACATCGTTAAAAATCTATTATGACAATTACTCTTTATAATCTTGAGTGATCCGCTGTTTAACCGGAATCTTCAAATAATGACTTGGCGGTGGTAATGGATACACAATCAAAGGCAACCTATCCCATATGTCAAACATCGCTTCAACAGTTGTGTCACCTTTGTTTAACACATGAATCGTTTTCGTAACCATTTTACCAATTTCCGGTGCGCCAAGATCAATGCGCCTGTCAGCAATATCCACCACACATAAATTAACCTCGACGCCCTCTCCAAATATCTTCACTTTGACCTCTCGCGAATTTATAAAAAACGCAATTTCTTCCGCATATTTCTGGCATTTGTGTGGATGAAAACTAATATGAATCGTCTCTTTCGATTTGGCCATTACCGTTTTCATTTTTAAATCTAATGTAAGGTATTCCGTATTTATAAATGAGTTTTCTAATCTAAAATAAATATATTTTTTAATATTTATGTTAGTTAGGAGGTTTTAGTTTGTTATTACGTTACTGGACCAGTTCCGCAATTTAGAAATTCTAAAGCTTTGTGATAGTAACATATGTTGGAGTTTTGGATAAAACTCGGACCAAAATCAAATTCCGTAAATGAGAATTTGTAAGTAGTGGTCATTACTGAAGCATTCAATAATATTTTGTAGCAAGGACCATATCTGATCTATAATAATTTGGATAAATAGAATAAATTTATGTTCTTTGTTAAGCGCCAAAAAAAGTTGGATTATTAAGAGTTCATTCGATTTTACCTGAAATTCTATGTGATAATCTTTTAATTTCGTTTGTCTAAATGCAGTAATTTCCATATCGCAATTTATATAAGTATTCTTTTTGATGTATCCATTTTGGTTTTTAAAAGTAACGTCATATTTTCTTTCAATAATTTCTTCGTTATAATTCCATACGTAATAAAAACCAATATCTCCACTATTTTCTAACGTAAATGGTATTATTTCTGTATGCTTTGATAATATCTGAAATATTTTGAAATTGAATATACACAGATCGTAACGTACATATTTTGCGATTTTGTATGTCTGTATGCACTGTAACTCAAAAACGGATAAGTTTAAAATTATGATTTTGTTTAATCATGAAACTTAAAATGTGTATATGGCTCGAGCGAAAATCTCCTATTTTAGAAAAGAATATTCAAACCGGAAATGCATGTTTACTCTAGTAACTTTATGAGGAATCTGCAATATCTTCAAAACGGCTGCACTTACAGAAAATATATTAGTAATCAAAATGAAAGATATTAATACTATACACAACTTTTGTTTGAAAATTTTCTTCAAAAAGTTTACCGATTACAAGATAATTGCTATTGAAATTCTTTAATTTTCATTTATGTTGCCATAGGGTAGGTGTGGGAAATTATACTTATGACAAATAGATTGTGTAAAAGTGATTCAAAAAAAGTAAAATATTAAAAACGTTATATTGTTAGGTTATTAGTTCATATGAAGACTAAAAAGCGTCCGGCCATAATAATATTTAATATAACGTAATATATGTTTTTGTTTGTTGCTAAGGAATGTATTACATTTGTATTTTAGTTTGTTTTTAACAAAATTCTAAACAAATACGTATAAGAAAGTCCAGTGCAGGTTACATCAGATATACATGAAGTTATTATTATAAAATTAATTTGAATATTTATACTCACATCACCTATATCAATAATATTTACAGTGTGGGAGTTAAGCACTATTTTTTTACCAGAAAATACATAAGAAACAATCGGTTGAACTTCAAAGCATGTACTAGTTACATTTAGAATTAACGGACGTATGCAATAATCTATTTTACATTTCATAACATAAACACATTCACCAAACTCAATTGGTTGATAAACCAATCTGAAATAAATTCATTTAATATTCGAAATACTCTTGAAATAACAAATTCAAATACTTAAGTTTGGTATCACTTTTCTTTCGAAGCACACCTTTCCTAGGCTCCACCCCAACATACTGTTTTCGTCCATCCGAAAACAGAGACGCTTTTATGAATTTGTAATTCAAGTCAATATTTTCATTGTTTCGTAGTTCAACATAATCAGATGATGGTATACCAAGAATGGTAGGTTTCAATCCTAAATAAGAGTTCAAAAATGTCACATCGGCTTCGCGAACATTCGCCACAAATAGAAACGGTATAATCATTTTGTATTTTTCAATTGTGAAGTTGTATAAAGCTTCAAATGTGCCTGTATATTGTGGAAACACATCGAACAAAGCAGGACTCTGTTTACCGCTTTTTATGGTACCAGACGGAGACTGGCATGTAAATATTGGTACAGAACCATATTTGTATGATTTTATTTGGTGCCACGCAAATGATATGCTGTCTTCGGATGGATTTATTATATTAAATGCTCTAAAATAAATAAATTTAATAAATCATATTTGCAAATAACAAAGTTAGATATCAATTTATTAGATTTTACTTCTCATGTTTGATACCAACACCAAGGCATTTGAATTCAACGACTTTCGTTCCTTCATCAAGAAAATCTTCACAACTTTCAATTATTCGCCTTCCTTTAGTAATATAATCACTCACTCTAACGTCAAAGTGACAACATGGCATCAAACTTTTAGCAGTGACATCTAAATTAATGTGTCTTAAATCCGGACACAAATTTGATATTTTCCCTTTTAGTTGGGCTTTGTATTCAAAAACATCCAACGGTGAAAATATCATAGTTAAATACGATTCAACTTTTGGTTCGATAATCATTTTTTCTGGATGAATAGTAAATGGAATGTAGTAACCATCTGAGTCGTCAGTTCGGTTTATAGATGAAGTTGTTGATTCTTGGCTTTTACATTGGTCACCAATGAATATTTCTACAAAAAAAATTTAATCATTTATGACATGTTATCTAGTTTTTATTAAAATTATAATGCAAAAAGACTTGTCATAGCTAAATGTATCTGTATAAAAAATTGTCGCGAATTTCGGAGCTAAATTGGAGACAACAATTCTTTTCAACAGTGATTCGTAATCAAACTCATCTCCTCTTCTTTATTTGGAATAATTTCATGTTTAGAATGCGTTTTTGAGTTTGTTTACGCCATATCACAAGTTATTGACATTTTTTAAAACCATATCCTGTTTGAGGGAATCAAAATAACAAAAGAGAAGAATGCCCCTAATATAAATTTCCATTAAAAATATGGATAGTTAGTATTTATGTATTTTACTGGGTGTTTGTATGCAGCAACAAACTTAGAATAAAAATCAACATTTCACCTTTGCCAGAAAGAGGTTTCGCTTTGTTCGGCGCCAATCTTTGCAAATCTGTAATTGTTTTCGGGATAGCACTCAGAATTCCTGGAAGGTCTTTGTTTTGAGTAGCTTTTATATTTCTGATATAGTTATTACTCAATAGAAGATTCCAATTTATTTCCAAATTTACATTTCCAGTATTCTGTACTGAAAATTTGTAAGTTCTTTTCTAAAATGATAAAATTGTTCTCAGTAATTAAATTAACTCTATAATCATTTTAAGCGCGTAAACTTTATAACCTTGAAAATAATATATTATTTTGCATATGTTTATAGCTTATAGTGTTATAGAATCTCTATAGAAGTTACAGAATAGCAGCATTAATAACCTAATAGAAAGAGCAATTCTATGAAATTTCTTACAATTTTTTATGAGTACATTAAATGAGTTTAGGGCACTAAAATATTATTCCATATATTTACAAATTCATAATGTGATTTGCAATTACATAAACATTCAACCATTTTCCAGATATCTCTTATAGAACTACAGATTTACACAATAAATAATGAAATGTTTTAAATTACCTCAAATAATAACGTATCAAGAAATTGAATATTATTTATTTGACATTCATACGTTGAATAATCGGCTAATGCAGATAGCATGATAGGTATTCGTTTTATACTGTTTTCTACAACTTCATATTCTGGTTCAACATTTTCTTCCAATAGTTTTTCGGGTAGCAAAGATGAATGACTGAAAGAAAATTGCGTTAACATGGACATCATATGTAATTTAAACAATATCATTTTATAGAATAATAATTCTATTCTTCGGTGCTCGGATTATACCACTATATCTAGGTGTAATCCTGATTGTAATTGTGCTCAACGAGTTTGGATTATAGTTCTGTTTAATACCTTATAGAAGGTTCTAAATCAGACGAATTATTCGAAATACTTTGGTCTTTCCATATCACTAATTTTTGACGATCATCCCAAGATATTATATGTTCATTTGCTTCTGTTAAGGTTATTTTACATATAACACAATCCATTAAAAGCTAAGAATAGGAAAATACATTTATTTATAAACATGTTATTCCATTGTCATTTAGGCACATTTAATCAGCACAAAGCATGTTTAAATATAGTCTCCGTATTTTACAACTGCCATTGGCAATTTCGTCTTATACTTATGGTGCGATTCTGAGCAATTGTATAGATCTGTAAGGAAAATCTGTAAAATTTTGCAAGAGCTTATCAAACATTTGTGAAATCTAAAATATATATCAAACATAATTCTTGTTTGTAGCTATGAACTGTCCTTAAATATGTATTCATTATAGAACTACAGGTTTTAAAAAAAATATAGATACTGCTTACTGATTTGCTCAGAATTGCACAATTGGAACGCTTAAATGAAATAGACCATAAACTTATTCACCTTTTGGTATGTAACTGGTTTATCTGTTAAAAATGTGACAATAACATCCTTACACGATTCTGGTTTCAAATGCCCAATAGTTGGTATGAATGTAGCATCAGCTAGACATGTTCTGAACTTAAATTTATAAGAATCAGTTGTTGATCGATTGATGATTTTGAATCTTGATTTTTCTAAATTGTTTATATATACTGTCTCAAAATCTAAATGATAGCTGGTACAGTATATATCGGCAATTTCAGAAACACGAGATATTAAACTTATATCCAGTGGACTGGTTGATATATTTTCCAGAATAACATCTTCATAGAAACTTTCACCCCTTACTTCAATCTTCAAACAGAAATATTTCATAAAAACATGTAAAAATGTTGAGTTTTATAGTTACCTTAAATGATTCAAATGGATTATTTACTGTATGAATATTTACGAAACATCTATCACATTGAGCAATTTTTGGGAGATAATTAAAATCCAAATATCCAGTTTCACCCGGTAGCAAATTTACAAAGTTTGCATGTTTTGAAATTCTGATTTCTAAACGTGTTTACAAGCAGACATTACGTTTCAAACATATTTCATATAATTTAAACAAAAAAATTACCTGTACAGTCAGTCATTTTCAAAGTATTTTCATGAATTTTTAATGCAAAAACAAAATCTTGATCACTGGCAACTTCGATTATTGCACCGCACGGAAAATCACCAATATTTTGAATACTGATCACTTGAGTTACTATATGGCCAATTTCAGTTGGGTTGAAGGTTAAAATTGTGAATTTTTTATCTTTTTCTATTTTTGGCTGTCTTATTGCTATTTGAGGCACTCGTCCTTCGCCTGATAGTTTAATAAATACCATATTTGTTGCAAACTTTTCTGGCATAACCAATTCTATATCCAGTTTTGCTTTATATATCTAAAGTATTTCAATATATTACGTCCCATTGCTATTTTTATGGATTAACTAGTCAAGTAAGATGGATTTAAAAAAAGATATTTGTAATCTTTAATTGCATAGAGTCGAGAATAACATATGATTCAAATGTTTATAGATTTAAATACTTATAGTATTCCATGTGTCAGGATTTGAAAATACTTCTGGCATCTGTTAATTATGATCAACAATAAAAGCTGTAGATTTAATAAAAAAACACCTCCTTTCGTCATAACTTTTGGAAAAATAGAACAAATTTTTCCTACCACAGTTAAATACTGAAACTGTTCTTATTGACATTTAATTAGAAGCAATTTAAATAACGCAGTTATAAGTATCGATATTAAAATTGAAAAGTACTTCACAATATTTAGTTCTTGATTTCTAATTTCGCATTCATGATAAAATAGAATTACAAATTGCGCTATATGTTTTATCATTTTCATTTAGTTTGCAGTTTTTTTTTTTTAATATTTACGATGAAAGTTCTATTTTTTTGGCGTTTTTACCGTGCAATAGTTACTTTCATATAAACATACTTCAATTAGTTCAGGTGTGAAGTTCACAGTCACATAACCATGTGAATATGGAGGAATAAAAATCTTTGATGGAATAACAGCAAATATAAATGACAAATTTGAGCTGAAACGAACTTCGGCCTCTAGTACACTGTCATTATAGAATTGCAATCGAGCCGATGCAGTTGTGTTAATACAGACATTATTATACATTAAACAACTATCATCAGCTATAAAAACGCAATGATTACCAAGCTAGAATGAAAAGTATCATCAATAAACTCAAATCCAAAGTGTGGCAATCAAAATTACTTCTTTCGGTTTTACAAAATCTTCTAGTATATCCACAATAAAATGCTCGTGGAAAATACTGCGATAGTCATCAAAATTGATATTTGGTACCATTCCTTCGGTTGTAAGATTGTATTTTCGCCCTAGACGATCTTTTGGACCAGATTCAGATACGATTACTACAAGCATTTCCTCGTTGATTCCTAATGCTGTGCTTTTGCTGTCAATATCCAACACAGATACTTCTTGAGGTCCTACAATTCCTTTCGAATTTTTTATTGTGTAACCACCACATAAGATTGTTGGACCTATCTTGCGCTCTCTATGGAAAACATAACAAGCATTATTGTGAATGCTACCAAATAGTTATAAATGATTTGAAAGTTCTTATTTCGAACAAAAATTTATTTAATTGGAACTGAAGCGCTGCTATTGTACATAAAGATAGAGGACATTATTATATAAGGAATCATCAGCATATTTTCAACATTTACTGAAACGACTATAAAATATCTTGTTACTAGGGCTTACAGAAAAAAAAAAACAGTCGAATCGATCACCTAAAGCATTCAACTTGTTAGTTTATTTCTCATCTCACTTTCTTTATAGAAAATTTGTCGTACCCGTGAAATAAAATTTACTTTTTATTGGTAGTGTTTATTGATGTAAATTTTCCCTGGCCATTGAATACTAAATTGTCAAAAACCAACTTTTTAGCGGTACTTTTTGATCTACATCTATGACTTACTTCTTTTTCCCATCTTTCTTCGAACCTTTAGATTTCTTACTTCCTTTCGACTTTTTAGTTGCTTTCGATGCCTTGCTTACTTTCGATTTCTTACTTGCTTTCGATTTCTTACTTGCAGAGTCTTTCGATTTTTTATCCGATTTACTAGATTTGGATCCCTTCTTTCCTTTTTTATCCTTCTTCCCTTTAGATGCCTTTTTCGCTAAGCGAGCTGCCATTTCATCTAAAGTTCTTTTGCACATTACTTGATACTCAAATTCTAACGTTCCAACATTTTTTATCGATAATTGACGCGTCAAAGTAGTTCCAACCAGCATCACTCCAAAATTAATTTCAGACTCAGGGCATAGTTCAAAACTATATAAATACGTGTAATTAAATGTGAATTATTTATTAGTAATTACTTTAAACTACTAACCGTGAATAGTATGTTTTAGCAGTAGCTTTTATGAAAAATGTCGACAATACCGATTTGGTGATATGATCCTTGAAATTGCATTCGAATATTGGAAATTCGATTATATCAATCATTTTATACGAGTTAAATGTTACTATAATAGGAACTGCTTTGTTTGGTGGTAAAACGCCTGTGAAATTACTGATTTTAAACATTTTTAATATTTGTGTTTCTCTATTGTTTATATCAGGTGGGTATAGTACGTTTAATCTGTGAATAAATTTACAATATTAGTTATCAATTTGGTAGCATTAATAACTTTTAAAAAGAAAACATCAGCAGTGTCTTGCACTGGACTTTCTTATGCGTAGTAAGAGTAGCTTAAGATGGTTTACTTACTCATATAGGATATTATACGTTCCATGATTCAGGAATTTATAAGAATATTTGTGATCTTTCCTAGCTTTTACTTCGCCAAAAACAATAGTTTGTTCGCAAGCAATTTGTAAATCGCGAGTTTCAGCCGTTATTTCTATGAAGTCAGTATGCAATGGGTCTTCATCACTATACACATCCAACAGCTTGAAATAAATGATTTATTCTTAAATTATATTAGCCGATTTAAGATATTTTGTAAAACATGCCTGTACAAACAGCTTCATCTTCGTAATTGTTTCCACTCTTGCAGCTAAATATTCAATCATAATCTCTACTTCACCGCAAGCTTTGATGTAACCGTACTCAGGGGTAAAACTAAATTTGTCCGCAAATAATTCCATATTTGAAAACTGCCAATTGACTGGTATCATTGATTGATTGTAAAGAGTGACAATTTGTCGTTCACTGTGGTACAGCAGTGCGCGTTCAAATATAACGATTTTATGTGCGATTTCGAAAACTAGTTTACAACCAGTACATTCCAATGCGACAATTTCGACTTTTGGATTGTTTTTTATTGCAAACGCAAGTATATTTGTGTGTTTACCAAGTGACGCTGGGCAGGCGCTTAGGCTTAAATAATACATGTCGTCTGGATAGATGTGCATTATTTCTGGTTCAACTTGGAAGACATCTGATTCCTCATTCACTAACAATACGACTATATCGGTAGGTACAAGTGAAATGTTTTTTATGTTAAATGTTGTTCGTATAGCGCATGGTCTAAAATTGAAAGATAATCAACATTTATCTTAAACGGGTATTATAATCGAAATCCAGTTGTCTTTCAATTATCTCTATCTTCCAAAGAAGTGAACGCTATAAATAATTGTACCTTTTCTCGTTTTTACGGCATTCCAATAGAGCATGTCCAAAATCAAATACTTCAGTATCTCGTATGAAAACATTTGCCAAATTATTGATACTTGGTCTTTTCTCTACGGTTACTTTACTAAACATGGTATCCGGAGTAAAATCAATTTTCGGTATATCACAAAATGCTACACAATTCATCGCGTACGTTGTGTTCCAACCAACGATTCCAATCGTGTAAACATGATCGTAAAACCCTACCGCTTTTGGCGAAAATCGAATTAAGTAATGCCGTTTTTCTCCTGGCTGCAGTATTACTCGTTTCTCCAATATGTCTATTGGGCCTAAAGCTGAAATATATTTGTGATACACATTGTTTTATTTGAAATTTATATTGTTTAAATACTTGATACTGTTGTCTGCGTTTGTGAATAGTTTTTCAAAATATGCTTTAGACTCTTCTTTGATGTAGCAGGTATTAATTCTACAGATGTATGCAATTTTTCTTCTCGTATTGTGTGTAAACTGTACGCATCCTATAACATAATTTTGAACATTATGATTTGGTTCTCTACACATTACCTGTTCGCACATTGAAACTCTCATGCACTCACTTATTATAGTATATCTATAAAATACGTAAGAGATCAAAAGTTTTATATTCTATTTTCGCTTTTTAATAAAATAGATTTTGGGTTATAAGAAGATGTGAATACTGATCATTGTATTTCCATTTTGAAGAATGGTTTATGAATTTTTTTTTTTTCATTAAATTGATAATCAAAAAGAAAAAAACACTTTCCTAATATTCTTACAAATGAAAGTGCACTGTATAAGTAAGTATTCATTTATATAACTTTTATTATAGAATTGCACATAAAACTAATGTTGTTTAACTGAAATCTAGTAAAATAATTTTCATGCATTCCGTAAATTTTATGACTTTAGACCGAAAATCAATAAATGTACACCCATACCTCTTCTTCTTCACCATACAAATCTAGATCTAAGTCAGGTTCCGGATAAAAAGAAGTAATTTCAAAAACTTTAGACGATGTTCGAATTCGCTTATCCAGATTTTCATAAAGAACAGAAAACCATTCGGTGCTAGTTTCAAGTTTTTTAACTAAACTTTCGCGTAAAGTAGCACGACAGTCATTAAACTTTAAGAAATCTTGTATAATTGTCGCTATATTATCAAAATATTCTGTTGTTTCCTGGATTACATTTATAATCCAGAATGGAATACCACCAACTTGCTCAACTGGATTTTCCACTATTTCCTAAATGGTGAAAGATTATCAAGATATGAATGAATGTAAAGGGTTTTCTGCCACCGCATATGATGAGAATAGACATGATGATATGTATGTATGTATGTATGTATGTATGTATAGTATTAAAAACAATCAAAATTTGTATTAATAAATTCATAAATTAAATACCGCTATCTTTATTTCAGGTAGGGAACCTTTATCTTTCTTTTTTCCTTTCGGGCTTTTGGGTTTCTTTTTATCTTTTTTCGATTTTTTAGATATGAGCTCCTAGAAGTTTGATTAAAATTAGAGTGGTAATTAGCATCAAAATAAAGTAAACCTTTGTAAGAACACTTCTTTCACGATCCCAATATTCCATAATGTTTAAAATGTATTCATAATTCGCAATGAACTCATCAAAACTACTTTGAATTAGTTTCATTGCCGGTGGAAGATGTACTTTTTCTTTAAAACAAATTAAATTAAAATTATAACTATTTATTTAAATAATCCTGCTTACTTGATTTTTTTGATGAGGAACTAGAATTGCCGCTTCTACTTTTCTTACTCGACAATTTATCTAAACAATATATAGTGAAATATAATAGTGAAATATTTACTTACTGAATTCTCAACATCTATATAACTTATAAACAACCTTTGGATTTCGTTTTGGACGACGAGTCTTTAACTTTTGACCCCAATTCTTTTTTCTTGGATTTTTTTTCATGACTTCTTAACATACCAATATGTGATATATGTTTGTTCCTAAATATTAAAATAGCTAAATTAACATAACATATCTACGTTTTTTTTTGTAATATTTTGTAACAAGAATGTAATTTGCCTTAATATTTCCAATCTGTGTTTAGTTTTTTCCTTGCGATTAGCAATATAAACCTCTTTATACAATTTCATGTGTTCAGGGCTCAAATTTCGAATTTCTTCATCTGTCATCTCATCAAAATGGTCCAATAACTCATTCGTTTCATTTATGGCGTTATTTAAAGCAAGCGCTGCTTTCTCTTGCTCAGTTTTATAGTAGCTTTCAAATGTTTTATATAGTATTATACAGTGAATGTATTTTGTATTTCCAATCGCTTTTAATAAAAGTGTCAGTGCGTCATAAGTTGTGGGGATGAAATCGTTCGTTAAGGTTTCAATTACTACTCCAGTTTTATATTCAGTTAGTTTATATGTTAGTAAATCTAGGAATAAATCCTAAAACGAATTAAAAATACATTAACACATTTTTGATACATATAATTGTCTAATATTAACCTGCGGTATTCCTAAGAGAGTCATTCCTGCTTTTCTTTTACCCTTACTACTCCCAGATTTACTACTCTTTTTGCTACTCCTTTTGCTACTCTTTTTGCTACTCTTTTTACTAGTTTTTGAACTTTTTGATTCTTTCTTCGATCCTTTTTTTGATCCCTTTTTCGATCCTTTGGTAGATTTCTTAGTTCCTTGATTCGTTCGTATAAATTCAAGCTTGTCTTCTATTTCGCTAATTGGATCCACTAAACGATAAACAAAATATAGTGTAGAATTCACATGTTTCAAACATCACTTAATTTTAATTAATAAATAAAATTCATGTAGACGAAATTTGAATTACCGACAAAATCTTCTTCCGGTTCTGAAGCAGGAGTTTCAAGAGTTTCCAGAGTTTCTGGAGTTGCAATAGGTCCAAGTGCTGCATTATAGGCAACGTTGATTAAATCATTAATTTTAATACTACTTAAAGTTTGTTGATATGCTACTGATTCAATTATCAACTGGTTCAAATTAAACGCAGGCAAGTTTATTTCTTTTGCAGCTTTATTTGCGGCGTAAACCGCATCTAAAAATATTTTCATTATTTTATTTTAAATCAAATAACATACGCTCTCAAAACGTATAGTTCTGTACTTTCTTTTGTTCTACATTCAAGAAAGTCAAAACCGTACCATGAGGAGTAGGAAACACGTGACTAATATATAAAAATGGAGGAACCTGTGAATGGTGCACCATGAAATATAATAACAATCCCTTCTTTGGGAATACTTTTATCAAATAACGGTATTGATTTTGCTTCTACTAAAGCATCAGACAATGGATCCTTCACCTGATTGTCACATATGGTAGTCTGAGACATTTCAAGTTCAACTGGTTCGACTTTATTCTTTAAAAAATCTAAACATATGTTTCGAGTTCACATCAACAATAAACGTACGCTTTAGTTTCATGTTCACCTGATAACATTTCTTCAATTTCTTCATATGTTTTATCAGTGAAAGGATCGATTATTGGTACAGAAGGAAAACTCCTAAAATATTACGATAACATTTAAATAATACAGTTTCATTTAGACCCACTTGCACTGTTTGCAGTTAAAATTAAATTAAATTTCACGACATCACTTTAAAATATGTGAGGTTTTCCTATTAAATTTTTGTTTATTTTATCTAGATTCTAAAATATAAATAAAACCGAAAACCGTAGAGGATTAGATATAACTAAATGCCACCATTAGATCTTTATCGAATGACGTTATTAAGGGCTGATTTATATAAATGCGTACTTCTTAATTGAAAAATAAATTAACTCACCCAGTAGAACGAGGTCCTGCCGTAGATACTCTAACTTTTTTGTGCTTCTTCATTTTTGTTGTAGGAGATGGAGGAGATCTGGATGATAGTATCTCATTACCACCTTGTTCTTTAGCTTCTTGAAGAGCAATAGATTGTTTTAGTTCACTAATTAATTCTTCATAGAAATGGCAAAATGCATGTGGTAATTTTTCACCCACGAGACGTGGGGGGATGTAAAAAGCTTTGGTGGAATAATATTGGTGAAGCAGTCTTAAAATTGAGTCTTCCTCCTCAATTTGCCTACAGTGATATGGTAAACAAATAAATTCATACATAAGTTTATTACGAAATATTGCGTACTCATCAAAATCTGCTAAAAAGTATTCGACTGGAAATGAGCATAGATTCTCCACAGTGAATATTCTAATCGAATCACTTGAATATGGTAAAGCTGCTTCAAATTCCAGTTCGGTTTCGTCAATATTTAAGCAAGGTTCAACGCCATTGCCATCAAATGATATCTGATACTCATTTGGATTTTTGTAGACTGACATGATCATTTTCCACCTGAAAAAGCTGTCTCTATTTGGCTCAAAGTAAACCGTGCATAATGTTTCACTGCCTGGTGATATCGCGCCAGTACTTGATTTTAGGAAATATATCGGTCCAGTGTCAATTTCTTCTGGTACATTTCTGAATCTCTTTTTTTCTAGTCTTATTTGGTAAACACAAGACACAAAACCACTACAACATATTCGAAATTAGTACTTAATTTTGTAATGTAGTGCTTATGCGAGGAAACATTTTATTTTTGAACCCTGGTTCTATTTAGACAGCTATAAAATGCAATAAATAATTTTTATTGTTTAAAATTTTATACGTACATTTAAATAAATATTTTAATTCAATTGCAAATCAAACATTTATGGAGTTTATAAAATATATCGAACATAATACTTGTTTTTAGCAATGAATTATCCTTAAATATATATTCATTATGGAACTATAGGTTTTTCCAAAATTTTACAGATTCTGCTTACGGAATTGTATATTTGTTCGGAATTGCAGCATAAATCTAGGTTTTGATCTATAATATATTCTTGGGCCATACGAGAGATCATGATTAAAAAAAACAAGATATACCTAGTGGAAGGATCCATTTGTGTGATTTTGATGAAACTTTATAAAACAAATTCTAAAAAGTCACCAAATAACGTCTTAGAATCTATAACTGGATCACAAGTAAGAATCGCTAGACTATATATTGTGTTCTTGTAACATGAGCCGAACAATAAATATGAGGGTTCTAGAATTGAGTTTTTTTTTTTGTAAAATGCTTCCTCTTTTAAGCAACATTATAAAAATAATTACATATTTTTAATGATAAACTCCATCATTTTACATTTGCCGCATTCCACCTGTCCAAAATCTAATTTCTTAGTGGACGTTTGCAAAAATGGAAATGTTACAACAGCTTTAATAATAATTGATATTTTCGGACCATTCACCACCTTAAAAATGTTCGAACTGTTCAAATATTTGTTCACCCAGAGATGACGAACAATTAGCCACAGTTTGTATTTCCCCAAATGGTCTAAATCTTTTAGAATTTAAATCAAGAAAAAGACAAAAACATACTTTTAGTTCTAGGATTTGTTTAACCACGATCGTTTTCTTTTCATAAATATCTGGGTACACTTCTAATGACGGATAAAACAGAACAAACAATTGCATATTTTCACCAACGTCACATTCATTATTTAAAAATTGTATATCAAAACCAGCCGCCAATATAGGACTCTTTTTGAAGTTCGTAACAATTAGAACCTTAGTAGCTGTAGGACCGTAATTCAGTATCGAAACAGTGTTATGGACCATTGTATTGATAATAACGTAACCGAAGTCCAGCACGTAAGGTAGTGTTCGAAATTTTGGAACAACTGATGGATTTGTCAATTCGTTCGTTGGTTCTGACGTAAGTAAATTAGATTTGTGTATAATACATTTATACGATAACAAACGTTCAATCGCTAAATCAATATCTATTAGTGAAGGTATTTTTCTCTAAAAACAATTATATGTTGCATTTATTTTTGGTGAAAATTTTGAAAATATTCAAATACTGCTTACATTGTACGTCACAATAACCCAACCATTTTTTTGTAAATTCCGGTATTCTTTGTAAGGAATATTCGGATAATAATCATAGTCAGGTTCAGTCCAAATTCGAACATCTTCAACATATCTCAAGAACTCTGCACTAAGACTTGCAATTGCGTCATAACAAATATTTCCATTTAATTTTGTCAAAGCAGGTCGAGGAATATTTAAATAAACTTGTGAATACACTCCATAACCACTAACAGTTATCGTAATTGGAGGTAAATGTATTACCTATTAAATCAAATACTTTAAAAGTCATATAGTAAAAAATAATAGAGTTTTTTTTTTAATTTGTATTGGAAGTTAAATGCATTATGAATATATGTCTCGTACTTACTTCTATTTGAAATGTTTCTAAAAATTTACCACCAATACCGGGGAAAAAACTGATAATAATATCAATATCAGTTTGCGGATCCAATACACCAGTTTGTGGTTGAACAGTAAGCCAACCTACATCAACCAACTGAGGGGAATATGAATTATCCATGTCTTTCGCTGTTGTTACAAAAGTAAATGGTATAAACCCAGTATTAATCAATTTTATACTCTGAGTAAATGATTCACAAAACACCTAAACAAATTATCTAAATTACGATCGTAACTATTTTTGGAACCCTACATAAAGGGAATGGAAAACAGAAATAACTATTCTTATTTCTGGATAATCATAGGAGTAACATCTGTACTGTATTTTGATGAAGATTCATTATTTAGTATTTAAACAAAGATATTTGTAAATTTACAAATTTATTGTGGATCTTGTTCATATAACTGTGTATTTAATATATATCTGTAGCAGAAGTTTAGAGTCATTTAACAGTTAGTAGTAAAAATTACAACACGAGATAAATAACTAATATGTCATATAATGAAACTCCTACAATAGATTGCATTTAAAGTTAAGAAATGTTCGTGTTTCTATTCCCCTTAAATATGAATCAGTAACATTTACTTTGCGTCCAAAATCAATGAACTTCTTATCCAAATAATAATGGATATCTGATGTTTCACCACAGATATTTAAATATTCGGTTGGGCCACCGAGCACATGGCAAGACAATTTTGCTTTTATTGAAGTGTTATCTTTTGGATGGAATAAAACCGAAATCATTTGACTTTCGTACGGCTCTAAATAACCTTGAAATGGAATCAGGCGTATTACTTCACCGATTTGGAAAGTTTCCAATGGTACTGTGTCCAAATATCGCATGACCGAAAAATGAGATAAGTCTTTCGTGTAAATATGTACTGGCTGATACAATAATTGTTTCATTTGCTTCAGGTTGTCGCGTGTTCTCTCGGATAAGCCAATAAAATTCTCGACACTCAATGGTGGTTGAATGACTTGGAATATTTGAGTGTACTCATCAATTAGATAGATTTCAGTGTAGTAATGTTGAAATATTAATATGACTGGGAGGAACTTGGATTTTTTTCCTTTTTTATTTTTACTGGTTTTAGATTTAGCACTTTCTTTGGATTTCTTTCCGCTTCCCTTAGACTTTTTACTGCTTTTAGATTTCTTTCCAACAGATTTTTTGCTGCTACTTCCAGTTTTACTTGATTTTTTATCTTTTTTCCCTTTTTTACCTTTACCTTTTCCTTTCTTTTCTTTTTTAATCACGGGTATTTCTGGTGGTTCTTCAGAAGGAATGAATGATATTGTTGATTGCCGGGCTTCAAATAAATGTTCTTCTATATCTTCTGTAAGTGATAGCTGTTTCTCCTATAGATAACATTAACAAGACATGAACAAACTTGTAGATTTGCTCTCAATCTATTTTATATAGGTATACAATGAAACCTTTACAAGAAATAATGAAAACAGAGACCTCATCATAAACCGCTATTGAAACAATTTATAAAGCAACTTTGCGTTTACATCATTTGTATGAAAAAACATAGAATCTTATTTAACTAAACAAAGCCGTAGGTATCTAGCAATAATATTTCTACTACCCGCTATAAATTCGTAAACATTAACGCTACAATAAATTTTCGATGTGGTGTTGTTTACGTTACGATCGCTATTAATTGTGACGTAAAGATTATCAATGATATTAAATACTGTTATAAATGCTGTCAAAATCCATTAATTTAATACGAAAAATTATAAACTAGTGTAAAGAGCACCTTTAAAAATTTGAACTTTTTTGTAAATACTGGATTACATCCAGGCTATGCTTTAAATTTTAATTATCTTAATTGTATTAATAGCTTGTACAAATAATCATACCTTAAATATAGGAATATTTTCGATGTAGACATCACTCTCACACCATTCAAAATAATATTTAACCGGCAGTGGACTGACATTTTTAAGTTCAACTTCATAACTTGAATAAGAATCAGAAGTGACACACCCGAAATCCAAGAAATTCGGATGTAATTCTACATTGGGATAATTCACTGCGCCATGTAAAACAATATGATCCTTAAAAAAATATTACCTACTATTAACATTTATTTGTGATGAGATGCTAAAACAATTCATCCTCAAATACTTCTTGAAATATAAATACTGGTCTCTATTTATAGAAATCCTTTTTTGTCGGTGTAATAAATGAAAGTTTAAACATTACTTTATGTGGATGATCCATATAACTCATTTCAATACGTCTTTTAACCGAAAAACAGCGTTTATCACGGTTTTCTGCTTCAAAGAAAACTGTAAGAAAATAACTAGCACCATCTTCAACCTCAATTTTTTGACGAAGCACTAACTCATTATCTTCCAATATGTAAAATGGATGTTTTAGCTTAATATCAATTAATAACATCAGAGATGATTTATTGGTTATTTTCACCACATCTAAAATAATATTTTATTTTAGTATCTAAAATCCATTTCTCTTTTAAAATAAGATGCTTTAAAATAGGGCCGTTTTATCCATTAGGCCAAGTAAGCACAGTTTCTAGGAGGAGAGTCCGTAGTCTAGTGGTTAACGCTTCTACCTCACAGTAAGTGAGCTATTAAGTTTACTAGTTCGAAACCCGTCTAGGCCGAATGGACATTTTCACTTGTGATTTACTTTGGTAAAGCGGTACGTCGGCAGGTTTCTCCGGGTGCCTCGATAATTTCAGAATTCCATACCATACAGATAAATACAGGGAGTCAGGGCTCTGTCAGGTTAGCCTAGGTACATTAGTCACAGCAAATATCAGCCACCTACACTGACATCACACAATACCCTGAAGAGGTAACATTCCCTATAGCAGCGCATGCAATTATGTCTAGAGTAAGGCTCCTACCAACTTATTAAGGTAAATGGAAAGCATTTCACATAAAAAAATTAAAATAATAGGAAGACGCCTCTAAAAGTAAAAGTGCCTAAGGCGCCTACAAAGGTCTTAAAACGGCTCTAGCTTTCTGTATATTACTTGCGAACAGACATATGACTGTTACTTAATCACAAGTCACTAGCAATAATGTTTATATAGTATAGATATTGTATTACCTTTAAGAACTTCTACAACATTATCAACATTAATATCAACTCTAAAATGCATGTCCTTCTTCGAAAATACAACAACTGGTTCAACAAACTTAACCATAATTGTAGACTCAATAATAATCTCTTTCTTTTCCATTTTCTCAATAGCAGCATGTACATAAAATGTTTCTTCTACTTCTTTTACACTCTTACAAAAACCTGTCAATGTCACCACAATACTTTGTTGCGGTTTCAGCGAAAACATATACGGATTCAAACTAAATAAAGTTCTATAATAAAAAGACAATTAATTTCGAAAACATCCTAAATGATTATGTGCTAAAACTTACGGGAAATCTTCTGGTTTATAATACTTTAGCGATTTTAACTCTTTCGATGCTGAGATAAGCATTTGATGGTATCGTACACCTTTATTTGTGAATCTGAGTTTTTTCAGTAGTTGTTTTTTTGTTAGATGTGAAGCTAAATCTAGTACTGGATCAATTATAGGATCAACTACAATAGCAGTTCCAACGCCGATTGCTGTGAGTGTACACTCGAGCAAACCGCGTTGTGTCACATCAATGTAAAGTGTACTGTGATACTTCCTAGTATCGTTTAAATAAACAAATACTTCTAAATCAATGTATTCTTCTGCCTCCAAGTGACATTCTTTTGTCAATATGGACCAAGGACTTCTTGTGGCAGTCTAAAGTAGGATTATTTATTAACGAACTTGTTATTTGAATTGACTTGAGAACATAGGTATTATTAATAATTGCGTATACGTAAGTTTTCGTATGATTTCAAAATCATTACATATCCATTCTATAAGGTATAGAATGTAACAAAAGTATGAAATACAAATCCATAAAATAATATTTAAGCTTGTAAACAAATGTATGAAACAAATTAAAAACCTTAAAAACTACGTCAGCAGCAATTGGAGAATCATTCGAAATATGAACAATTTCGCTACACTTTCGCAGCAATTGAACTTCGTAGAAATTTAATTGATCTGGAAGAATAGATATAACAGGACCTTGCCCGACACATTCAATCGTACAAATGTCCACTAAATCACCACCAAACAATTGTAATCTGTAAAAATCGAAATAATATTTCACGTAAAATCAAATTATATTTTCTCATTTCTTTCCCTTTACTTGAGTTTCGATGTTTGACGGCCTAATTCAATACAAATAATATTTAGCGTCACTTCTATCATTCCATGTGATTCAATTGCAGCTCCTGAAGTATCTGTTTCAACGCTTAATTCTGGTGATGACTAAAAATTGATTATTTTCTAAATATTTCCTCCTATTACATGTGGTAATCATTCTTGGATTACATAATTATTTAATAAAAACCAAACAATACAAGATGATTTTCCTATATTGATCATTTCAAAAATTCATTTAAAAGAATGATAAATGATCCATACTAGAAAATTATCTTCTATATATTGGCTATAAATTTCGTAAAAATTAAATAGAATATTTGAGTAAACAACTTACTTGTGGGTGTATTTGAATATTTCCATTTAAGTTAGTTTTGTTTTTAATTTGAATCAATCGTTGGCATGGGTAATTGATAAAAGAAAAACGAATACTTATATCAGGTGGTATGCACACCAACTCTGGTAGTCTAGCGTCGTGCATTACTTTAATTTGAACTTTATGTGATGGTGAGTCCCAGGTAATAAGCTCTAAAGTCACTACTTGTTTACGAACAATGTTTGAAGTCAAAGTTACCTTTATAGAAATAGAAAGATGTGTTAACAACTCATACTTATATAGTCAGTGTTGTGATTGTAACACACAGTCATGTTAAGTAACGAATTCGGGGCCATCTCCCCTGAAGACGGTGAGCATTCGAACTCTTTCGGATTTTCTGGTAAATCGCGCTCGTTATCATAGTCAATCGTGCATGGGATTGCAGTTGTTGATCCATCGGGAATTATACAAACTTCGTATGGTATTGCTATGTATGTCGAGTTACATAATTCAATTTCTTTAATTATTGGATATCCTAGTCAAATAAAACTATATTATTATGTTGCACATTTACAACGATTCACAGAGCAAATTTATATCTAAAACAACAAAAGTGATTAAACACCCGAAAGTAACGTACCTAATGACACTATACCAAAATTGACTTCAGTTTGAATAACAGTTATCAACGGATATAAGACAGTTCCTCTAAAATGAAACAAAGTATTCTCATTATTTATTTGGTGCTGTCTATTTTATATATATAGAGATTCTATTATAGACAAATACAAAAATTTGTATATGTTTTTTCAAGATTATAAAGCTTTTACAGTAATACAGAATTGCACTATCTATTAAAGTGCAAGATACTGTAAGTTTTTATTATTGATATTAGACTATTGACTCATGATGAATTTTAAACTTAAATGAATTAAAAGCATCTTTAAGATGTTTGTGAATTTGAATATGTATATTAAAATTACGCACTGTACGTAAGTTTTCAATATTTCATTTGAGTGTTCGATACAAAAATGTATTTCTTCAATAAATACTCCCTCATTGCGACTGTAATGGTTCACACTAAACGCACCGTACTCAAACGGCAATAATTCTACTGATACCGGTTCACACGCAATATCACTTCCAAAATCATATTCTTTATCAACGTAAGATAATTTTCCTGGTATATTACCTGCAATAAGAATCAATAATAATACTTAATTGCTTTAATAATAAAAGCCGCCAGCAGAAACGATTACAAGATGGATTCTATTCGAGAATCAAAGCATTTTGTTTCCAATAAATAACAAACAAAAAAACTACTCGAATATATATTCATTCGAAACCACCTTGGACCGTACTACCTACACAGTAATACCAAGGTTTTGAACAGCAATTTGAAAACGATGAAGTGAATGTAGATATATTTCAGCTAAATTTATATTATCTAAGCTCAATTCAAATTTAGCTCCAATTCCACTTCCATGTAATATTAACTGTAAACGTTCTTCAGTTCCCGATATATCACAATATGCTATACATTCATAGGCTTCCACTTTTTCGGGAGCAAATATTATAGTGACATCTGAGGTGCTATTTGGCCATATTTCGCCAGTCTAACACAAATCAACTTTATTTTATATACATTTTAGTACAAATAGTTTTAATGGAATAATAGAATTTCGGTTGGAATGTCTTGAATAGATTGTTTTTAGAAACGCAACGTAACCGAATTTACGGTTCATCACTGCGCATTGCATATATATGTATATAGGGTGTTAAATTTATTTATTTAATCTGTGTGTGTTTCAGAATCTTTGACCTATAATTTGTTTGTTTTTTTTCAGACTTTTAGATTCTTAAATTTGTTTTTGTTTTCAGTTATTTATTTGATTCTAATCAGTGTTTCATTTTTAGAATCTTAGTTGTGTTTTAGGAATTTATTTAATTAATGTTGTTTATTAGTAGATAGACTAAAATATAAATTTTTTTCAGGATTTAAATTATATTGTTATTTAATTTATACATACATACATACATAACTTCATGGAAATTCCCACCAAATGGGGTGGCAGAAAACCCTAATTACATACATTCACATATTCACAATCTTTCGCCATTCAATTATATCCTTACAAACTCCTTTTGCTTCATTCAAATTCATTAAATTGTTCATACATGCTCTTCTATTCCGCTTGCTCACAACTTTTCTTGCACACAACTCATTCTCAATCATATTTATCCACTTATTCCGAGGACGACCTCGCATTCTCACACCATTCAACTCGCCCACGTAAATCTTTTTCGTCAATCTTTCATTCGACATTCTTTCAACATGACCATACCACCGCATTTGACTCACCTATTCTACGTACGACATTTTTTACAATTTCGCACTGCTCATAGACCCACGTATTTCTCTTCCTGTCTCTCTTTGATATACCACAAATACCTCTTAAAATGTAATTTCCACAACAGTCGCACGCTTTTGGTGCTTGATTTACCAAACCCAACATTCAATCCCAAACCTGATCAACGATGGCACAAGTAGACCATTGTACACATTGCAGAACCTTACATCCTTAGAAATGTTAAAATTTCTTGCAAACATTCCTAAAGCTTCTAAAATCTTACAACCAGCAGACATTCTCTCGCAATCATACTTTCCATCGCTAGAGAATAAACAAACTGCTTGACTTGCTCTAGTCGATGTCCATCTACCACAATATTTCACACTGTCCTCCATTCATTCTTTTCAAACAGCATAACTTTTAATTTACCTACATTCAGTTCTAGATAAGGAAGTTTGCCACTACATATCTATCCGGCGAAATAACACGCACTTCACAAAGAAATCAACAGATGGTCCAGCCTATATTTATAAAATTATTATAATAGTTACCGTAGATAAAATCATAAAATGCGGATGTTCAAATATAAATTGTTCTGAAGTGCTTAGTAGATTTAGATCGTCTTGATAGATTCGATTACGTATTAATTCATTGTCTTCCAATTCAACCTTCTCAAATGTATCAATATAAGATTTTTCAAATAATTCACTTCTTATCGTTTTCCCAACTTCGAATTCCTTTTTGTAACTCAAATACTTCCTCCATGAATACTTTATAGCATATTTACTTTTATTCTGTATTTCAATGACCTGCGACGCTTTTAATCCCATATAGGTGTTTTCAAACTTAACGACACTTTTACTCAGTGTCACATCAATGCATTTCGATGATGCATCAATATCAACAACTAACGTTTCCCCGGATTCAAGTTCTATTTTTACCACATCTTTATACAATTTTGAGTAATGCGATTTGAAAGTAAATGTTAGTTGTATTGCTTTTTTCGGATCTAAAATACCAGACGTTGGCACAACACTAAACGGCGGTTGTGTGTATATGTTAAAAACACCAGACACTTCACCAATATTTTTCATTAGTAGACACTTTTGTCCACCGATGTTAACCGGGCATTCAGGTATTTGAATATGGTCAGGTATGTCGAAAATTGGTCGTGGTCCAACAGCTGAAAATTGTCATTTAATCATTTGAGAAATATTGAGTAAGTCTAGGAGATCTTTCGCTAAATTCTCTCCTCGACTTACTAGTTTTGTGGTTCGGAAATATATATATTTTAATCACCTATAATAGGAATGATGTAGTCTTCTGTAGGAGTAATAATTTTCACTTGATGCCAGTAATCATGAATTAATTCCGGTGTAAAATGTACTGAAAATTGCAACTCCATGCCCTGTGCTAGTTTATCCGGAATTAAACTTTGTTCGTAAGTTATATAAAAATGTGGAGATTTTTCGAAAACGACTCGTAAAGGGCACAAATTCTACAACAAAATATTATTCACAAGATTGCATTTTGAATTCATTTGAACGATTACCTTGCTGACATTTACTGCTGTTACTAAGATTGTGTAAGTGAGAATTTCTTTAAAATTTTGATACACAAGTATATTAGGGAAAATGTCTAAATGTGTGGTGTTCCGCGTTTTACTTTTAAACATTGTTTTAATGATCCTTTCGGTTCGTTGTTCAGTTGTAAGTTGCATTTCTTCCTTGTAAATTGACGGTTTTACCTAATGGCAAAATATGAACTGGTAAATATGTTTTATTTAGTTTATTTTGAATTTACCTCAAATGCGTCTGTAAATGAGACCATTGTGTCTTGCTGCGAATTACATTTATTGTAGTTTTTCAAAACTGTATATCGAAACAAATCCATTTTACTAGAAAATGTAGAAATTGTTTATGCTTTAAATCATAAAAATTATATAGATATGTCATAAATACAAGTTCCATAACAACAGGATTACTTATCCGTGTCACAAAGTATGCATTTGTTTAATTATACATTTGCGACAGTGCGCAATGGTACTATTGTTTGAAATTATGCTTGTAAATCATAATCATAACTTATATAATTTAACGATTCAATTAAAGTCTAACTAAAAAGAAAAAGATCTGTCGATTTCGTTTTTTTTTTCAAGTATAAATTAATATTTGACTTTCAGTCTGTAGATTTTCTTAAATTTTTAATTTTCGCGTTTCTTAACTTAAATTTTTAAATCTTCATTCTAAGTAGTTGTATAAGTATTGTAATCAAATAAAAAATTCTAATTGAAAGTTTCAACAGATATATTCGCTCTGAAAGTCCCTAATCCATATTGATTATTTTCACTATGACGTCTGCATGTATGTGTGTATGTATGTATAGGCGAATTCACATAAGAAGAACATTTTTGTGGCATGAACCATACACTTTTTACATATAATCCAATGGAGTGTAGTGATGTTTCATGCCACAAAAATGTTCTTATATGAATTCGCCTATATATAGGTCGAATGCGAATCCATATCCTTCGCTTATTATGTAATTTAACTGATTTTGTACGTGCTGCATAACTTGCATTAAAATCATGCAATGCTAGTTGCGAGGCTTTAGGTGGCTATCAAGGGACAAGACTTATGTGCAAAGGTGTACTCTCAAAAACAGTTTGGGAAGCGATTGAACTACACGTAGTTGCCTAAATACTGGCGTAAAATTTAAATTCTTAACTAAAGAATTATCTCTTAATGCTTTTGGCGATAGGAACATGATTATAATTATTTTTAAAAACACACAAAACATATTGCGTTTATTAACAATTATGGACTTTTTTGAAAAATAATTATATACCGCCACATCAGATATTTGTTGTATAATTTATATAACCAAGTATGGTTTATCTGTGATCATATAAATCATATCGAACTCTACCTAATGATATTATAGATATTGGGGCTATAAATTATACAAATAAAAATACAAGAGCGCTGGAAACTAACCTAAAAATTGTTTACTTTTAAGATCAATTACGTCAAAATATTTAAGAGAGCATTTTGCTATTAATACGTAGAAAATGAAATTTATTTTATAATAAATCATCTTAAATCAATAACTATAAATTGTTCAAGTAATAGTTTAATGCAGAAAGATATTTATAGCTAATTTTTACAACATAACCATACAAAAATGTTATCACAAACATATAAATTTATATCAAAAAAGTTTTTATCAAATTATACATTTTATAAACCTATGTATAAGAAATATGTGCCATCATACAGTTATTACAGTACAATAAATACGATAGACAAAAATATAATTAATAATTACGTAAAGAAATTAGAAAATGAATATAAACTTATTTCTGAGCGAAAAACTTCGAATACTATTAGTGATAAACGTTTACGAGAATTGTCGCCGGTTATACAAATTTTAGAACAAAAACATCAAATTGTGGAACTTTTAGAAAGTTTGGGGGAATTACTGAAGGAAAATGATGAAGAAATGAAAAAATTGGCGGAAAACGAGAAGAAAGCATATGAAAAAAAACTGTGTGCAATTGAACAAGATCTAGTTGAAGCTTTAGTACCGGTGGACAGTGTTGATCTTTGTGATTCAATTTATTTAGAAATAAACGCAGGTGTTGGCGGCCAAGAAGCGATGCTGTTTGCGGACGAGTTATTTGAAATGTATATGAATTATGCTGCATTTAAAAACTGGAATTGCGAAATTGTCGAATTCGATAAAACTGATATTGGTGGAGTACGGCATGCAAGTGTTTTAATTAGCGGAATTGAAGTATTCAAGTATTTTAAATATGAAGCCGGTGTTCATAGAGTACAACGTATTCCTGCTACAGAAAAAGCCGGCCGTGTTCACACGAGTACAGTTTCCATAGTCGCTTTACCTCAACCGCGAGACATTGACGTCACAATACACGATAAAGATCTACGTATAGAAACGAAACGTGCAAGTGGCGCCGGTGGTCAACACGTAAACACTACGGATAGTGCTGTTCGAATCGTCCATTTACCCACAGGGGTGGCCGTGGAATGTCAAGTGGATCGGTCGCAAATACGAAACAAAGACATGGCTATGCAGCGATTAAAAGCTAAATTGTACGATCAACAAATGACTACACAACTAGCGGCAAGTGACGCTACGAGAAAGTCACAAGTTCGATCGAATTTCAGAAATGAAAAAATTCGCACATATAACTATAGTCAAGATCGAATCACTGATCATCGATTGCAGAGTTCCAATTTACACAATTTAAAAGGGTTTTTATTAGGAGGCCAACAGTTAGATAATTTAATTGATAAGTTGCACGAAACAGCTAAATACGATAATTTAATGCAAGTTTTAAAATCTACGAAATAATAGTTAAATATTAAATAAATTATTTAAAATAAAATGATACATTTATTTTAATTTGCAAATTTCCAATCGATAAACTATATAATAAGACTAGCGCAGGTTCCTAAACGTTCCCAGATTTAGCAACTTTTAGAAAATCTATTTATAAACTAAAATATATATTTAAAACCAAAAAAATTGAAAAAAAAGTATAAACGAATTTAATAAATCAAAAAACCAAATATATTAATATTTAGTAATTTATTATACGTCGTAGGTTTCTATATTATTAAACAATTTTTACTTGTTTATAAAGAAATACGCGCCAAAAACTACTTAAATAGTGATACCAACAATTAAACAAACACTGGCGCCAACATAAACTATTTTTTAAACAAAATCGATACATGCTACTCGAACTATAATGAGTCTTTAAGTATAATATTAACTGTTAAACATTAAAATAATGCGCTATACTACATTATAATTTTTTGTAATTCAATAAGAATTCGTTTCTAAAATTTCGGTTATAGTAATAAATTGGGAACAAATACAAACAGTTGTCATCTTGGTGAACGGGTTTCAAATCGACCAATCGTAGCATGTGATTGCACACCTTTGCAACCAGTCAAAATAAACCTGATAGATTTCAAATTTTGGAAAGAGCAGTTTGACCGTTATTGTTGTGAAACTTCAAGAGATTGATTTGAACAGTTTGAAACGCATTTAACCTTTTATATGTGAACGGTTAGTGGTTTTACGTATTTATTGTTAGTGGTACTTATATCTTTGACCAAATTTAACATAAAACATTAAAAATGGATGAGACCATAACTATGAGTGGTGAAGTAACCAAAGATTTTTGCAACAGGTAAGGATTTTACAACATTTATCTATAATAAATCGTATATTAACCAAGTTTTTGGCCACTGAAATAAAATAAACTTGCATTTTGACATTTAACTACTACGCATTATGAAATAATGAATGTGATAATCTAGTATTACGCGAAGTTAGATTTCATATTTTACGAATTCCATCTTTAGAATCTATTGAATAAGTTGAGTAAGAACTATGATTTTGTTCAAAATTTCTATATAATGTTGCTAATTTTGAGCAAATTCCGTAAGAAGAATCTGTAAAAAAAATTGTATAAACCTGTAATTGTATATAATAAATACATATTTAAGGTAAAAACAAGAATTATGTTCGAAATATATTATAGATTCTACAAATTTTTCCATTTGCAATTCAATTAAAGTAAACTCTAACAAAATTTTACAGATTCTCGTTAAAGATCTATAAACTTGCTCAGAATCGCACCATAAGTCTGTTATTCTGTAAGGAGAATCTATAAAAAATTCAAAGGGTTTTAAATAATGTAATTCAATTGAAAATTTAACATCCTTTAAGTATAAATGCAACAAAAATAAATTGTACTATAAAACGCTTTCAGTTAAAAACGGTACAGTTTTTAAACAATTTGTATATTTAGTTTACAGAATTACATATATGTTCAGAATTGTACTAGAAGTAATATAATAACACGTAATTCATATACGTACTTATGTTGTTTCCTGTTGACTTTTCATAAATCAAAACATTCATATAATATATATTAATGCGAGTATGAATAAAAATTATTTCAAACATTTTTAAAATGCAATTATTTTTGCTAGCCAGTTAGTAACTAAAGTCGTAATTACTAAATAAATGTTATTATTTTATATCTGAATATTTTAGTTCTTGAATAATGCATATAGATATAGATGCATTAAATTATTTCTGTAACTTATCCTATATCAACTTATGTATAATCTTAAAGGACTAAAATAAATATTATTATTATACGTAAGTTGTAGTTACATTCATGAAACGTAATTTTTATTAGAGCGAAAATAACCGTGAACAGGCAAAATTTAATTTAAATTTATAATTAAATTGAAACGAAAAGTAGAGAATTATTTTGAAACTTGTCTGTTAGTAAAACGAAACGCACTGTGATTTATTTGTTTAATTTTTTTCGTTAGCGAATTTCTTGCTAAAACATTGAATAACAAAACTATTGAGGTTCTCAAAAAACTCGATTTATCATGGGATGAATTGGGTTTGAGCCAAGAAACTCGTAGTAAACGGGGCTATGTCATCTTCCAACATATCAAAGAATTGTATGGGGACATATTGGCAGAAGCAAGTGAAGAGAAAAACAAACTTGGCGATAAGATTGAAAAATATATGGAGGAATTGGAGAAATTGCAGTATGAGCTTCAAATCAAGATTACGACCGACCACCTCGAAGCAGTTCCTTTGTACATTGTCAAAAATGATTTGGAAGAAATTCTCAATAAGTAATTATAACAACAATTTAACATAAACCCCCCAAACACACACATTTTAGAAGTAAAATACAAACCCATGCATGCGATAGTCATTGTAAAATTAGTTAAACATGTTATAATCATTACATAGTGAATTGTTCGATTTTCTAAAGTGATTCTTAATTATTTGTATCGCATTGTCTATTAAAGTATTACGCTTAGGACTGATTGTGATATTTAATTTAGGTACAAATCCGTTTACGATCAACGTAAAGCACTTATCTCAGAATTGCTAGCTCGCGAAAAACAATTGTGTCAAGCTTTGGGCATAAACAGGAAATGTTTACCCGTGTCACCGCTTCCAAGTGAAGAAAATCTTATTGAGTTCCGTAATTATTTAGAAGAGCTATCAAACGAAAAGTTCGAACGGACCGAAACATTCATTAAAGCAAAATCAGTTATTGTAAATATAATTAACGAATTAAAAGTAAAGCCAGCACTACATTTCGAAAAACAAGTTGTACTCGGTGACGAATCAAAGTTCGAAGTCACCACTGATAATATGACACAACTGGCTTCTTATCAGAAATCTTTGGAGTTACAAAAGGAAGAATTGAGCGCGGAAATTGCTGAACTGAGGAAGAAGTTGAGTTCGTTGTGGGAGCGATTGGAGGAGTCTCCAAAAGTTAGAAGTGCTTTCTTAGAGGCTAATCCGGGTAATAGTATTGATACTTTGCGTGCCCTTAAAGCTGAAGTGGCTCGGTGTGAGGAAAAGAAGATGGCTAATATTAAGATATTTGTTGATAAAACGCGATTGGATTTGCAACGTTGGTGGGATTTATGTCGGTACAGTGAACAACAACGTGCTGAGTTTATTTATTTCACTTCGGAATGTTATACGGAGGATTTGTTGTCGTTGCATGAGATTCAAGTTGAGATTCTATCCAAGTTTTATGAACATAACAAGTAAGTTTTACTATAAGTTTATTTTTAGGTTCCTGTTTATAATTTTATCTTATAAATACTTCAGTATTGTATTACCTTTTGTAATTTGAATCCCAAAAAAAATATTTGTGAAACTTTATTCTTTCATTACTTATAATAATATTAGCTTTCGTTTGCAACATATTAGAAATTACATACGTGTTCAGTGATGTCACATAATTATAAAAAAAATATGGTTAACAAAAAAAAAATCATGAATATATTTTTCTTTATTTTATTTAACAAAGTAAAATAAATGATCGCCTAAATATTATTTCTATTATCACAGACACAAAAGCACCAACGCATAATTTAAAAAAGTGGAGTATTCTACACTCGACTTTCTTATTCGCAGTGTATCTGTTTAGATAGCAAGAGAAGGATACTCATATGCACATTTAAATAAATGTAATTAGAATTATACCATTATTTCTTATTTCGTATAAAAAATAAACTAAATAGTCGCATTTTCGTGGAATTTATTAATTATTGTTATTTTAAAATAACTTTATTCTATTTTGAATAGACACATATTCGAATTGGTAAACAAACACGAAGAACTCTGGAAGAAGATGTTAGATTTGGAACGTCGCGGCAACGAACCAAATCGTTTCAAAAATCGTGGTGGTGAACTGCTGCGCGAAGAAAAAGAACGCAAAGCGGTTGCGTTTCAACTGCCAAAAATCGAAGAAGAATTACTAGCGTTAGTAGATGAATACGAAACAACGCACGGCATTCCATTTAAGATAAACGGCCAGCACATTTCCGATGTGTTATCTAGCGCTTGGAAAACACACAAAGAAAATAAACAATTTACGTTGTCCGCAAAGAAACAGGCTCGCGAACATGTTTCATGTACGCCACTCCGGTCACCGATGCCCGGAACACCCGCGTTTCTTACTCCACATATTTCAACTATGTCATCCACTGGCAAACGTAAAATGGGAACACCACTTTTCGGTTCGGCTAAGAAAGCGAATACGACCCCGGCTAGCTCTAAAAGGAAGTGCCCAAAATTGCAGATCAACGGGTCGACTATTAAAAGGGTAATCGAGTTTATTTTCTTATATTATTTCCTACTAGCAACAATAGATTATTTAAAAACTGACCAATAACGTTTTGAATCTTCATAGTCTGATAATGACGTCATCCACATTGCGTTTCTATTTAAATTTGTTCTCGTAATCACATAGATGCTCTTTTATTATATAAAACTTAATTCTCATTGTTAGGCGTCTATAGAACGAAGGAAGCGAATCGAGCGACGAAGAATATCTAAACCAGTAACTGATAACTCTACGTCATCCGTTACCGATTATGATGTGTTTGAGGTAAGTTTTCAATGTTTTCATTTGCTTAGTTGGTAGATTCTATTTATCTATGCTTTTCCTAACCATTGAAGGTGTTTACTGTACTTTTATAATGTTGTTTCCCTTTAAAAATGGGGTAATAACAAAAATGGTTGAATATAGTAAATACCAAAATTCGCTATTTCTATACAATTATCGTTATTTAGGTAATGGTAGCTTGGGGATAATTGTAATTATTGTTACAGACATTTTCACAGCCCATAGCTCAAAGCACTCTGTGCAGCGATTCCTTATAACTGTGGGTCAGTACGATGCATCATTTTATATATGGTTGTTTGTTTCTTATTATACCTATGTGTAACGCTACTTTTGAGTTCTTTTACTAACAAATCTATTTCTAATCGGTGATTTCTCAATAGTTTAATTTTTCATTTATATTTCATCTATCATTTAAAACTATTAAGCACACATTTATTTTTTACCAATATATATTATTACTGCATTTATTATTTGTGTACTTATACGTAAAGTTATTTAACGAAACACCATCATTTTAAAACGTATATACCTGCTTTTATAATCATTTGATTTGGCGAGGATAAAAAATACACAGGATTGCAGTCAGATAACTGACTGTAATCCTGTGTATTTTTCGTTATTCCAACATCTCGTCGATTTGATTTAACATTTTCATTAAATTAGTTTTACATTTTGTTTCAGTTAATTATTTTTTTAAGATAAAACGTAATATAATTTAATTAAACATGATTCTGTTTCGTATGATTATAGATATTAAGGTTGCGTAAGCAAGTTACAATTTGGTTTTGTCTTTCAAATTTTTTAATAGCAAATTTTACTAGAGTGCCTAAAAAAATTACAACCTAAATTATTGCATCTAGTTTTAATTCTATTTAATAATAATAGTAAAAGTACAATAAAACGTCTTATTCTTCACAGTTTCTTTATTCTATGGTGAAGAATAAGACGTTTTATTGTACTTTTATAATTCATATTCTTCACGATGAAATTCCTCAACAATTTAATAATAATAGTGTTTGAAAAATTGACGTGTGTGTTTGTCATAATTTTCTTAAATTGATAATCTATAAATACAAATTACGCTATATGTTTAGTCATTTTTCATTTATATGAAACGTTTTTTTTTGAGAAAATCATGACGAAAGAATGTTTTTGTTTGTTTGTTTTATTGTGCTATAGCATCTTTTTTATGCGACGTTATAGTTTATAGTAAATAGCGTTCGATAGAAGTCAATGGTTGAGTTGTTGAATAAACAAATTTATTTAAAATGGAACATTAATTCATAAGTTCAAACGCTTGCGCTTAAAGTTTAAGCGAAGCCCTATGCAACTTGTTGATTTGTTTATACAGTATGAATATTTATATTATAGTATAAAATGGAGGAAAACATTTAGTTTTTTTTTTTTTAAATATGTACATTCAATTTTAGAAGTTTTACCTATTTAATGAATTTGAGTTTCGATTAATATTTTTTTAGAACAAATGTTGCGTTTCAATTGAAAGTGATATACATAATTTATTATTATATTTTAGTTACGTTTAAAACGAAAGCCAACGTGTCGTAGTACATTGTTCAACAACCAGGCAACGGTAAAACCACCAAAATCGCCTAAAACGCCAACCACGTCGCATACACCAACGAAATCCAGATCCAGAACGCCTCTGAAGAAACCAGTTACACCAAAAGTCAATCACACTCCTGGTCGCTTAGCCATGACTTTACGACCGAAAAGCCCTGGTTTACCCATTATTTTTTGAAAGTTTTAACTCATTTACAAGTTAAATTCGTTTATTTTATGTTGCTCTTTTTTTACAATTTAACTTCCTTTTTTAGTAGCATAAGGCAATTTTCGTTATTTTTGGTGCTTATTTTTGAAAAATAAAAGTTCTTTTTTGTTTTTATGTGTGTAATTGTTTATTTATGGTGCGGGCGCATATATCTTCTTGTACATATTGTATATTTTGTCCGAAGTACTATGAATAAGCTCTGTATTAAAAATCAGTATAATATTTAAGTGCAGTATTTTTGTAATAGGATTACTTTTTTTACTTAAATAAATATATCATTACTATAAATTTTTTGATCTTTTGAAATAGACAATATCACAGTTTTTCATGCTCTAGTTGTGAAGCTTGCGTAAGAACGGCGCCATTTTGTTTTGTCTTTTGCAATAATTTTAATAGTGATTTTCATTATGGAGCAATAGAATGGTTAAAATGAGATGACTAAAAAACGTTCGACCATAATAATTTCTAATATAGAGTAATGAATAATATTTTCTTAATTTTTTAATATCCTTTCTATCTAAACAAAGTATATTTACTACGTATAAGAAAGTCTAGTGCAAGACACTGCAGATGTTTTAACAATTTATGGTAAAGAAAGAGTTCGATACCGGTAACCATAAAGAACCAGGTGATACTGGTTATGTTTTATACAAGAACTATATAAGTATAAACTATTTCAAAAATATTCTGTTCACAAACGATTATAAACATTTTTAATTTACCATCATAATTTTCAAATTGAATACTGATTTGGCATGAACAAGTTTAAAATTAATGATTTTAATACTATATATTTATATTTTGTACATTGGCATCACTACATTTTCTAGTGGAGTTTTTCTTTTAAACGTAGTGTTGCATTCTTGTGCCACTGTTCGACCAATCAAAATAGTTGTCAAAATTATTTTAAATTACAACAGTTGAAAACGGTTGAATGCATGACATATTTTAAAAGTACACTTATGTTTTATATTATTTGCTATTATTGTGTTTGGTTTTTAATTGTTTAACATGGACGTAACTGTCGATAACACCATACCAGGAGAAGCTGAGGTTTCCGTAGATTTGGGCGAAATGTAAGTACAACAATATTTTGTTCTCGATGTTCACATTTTCTATTTTGTTTCAAGAATCTTTCATGCAACTGTTTTTGTTCATATTATAATGTTTTACAATTGATTTGATTGTATGTCGGTGTTTATTATTATGTTAGATTTTTTTTTCCTATTTATTTAAGCAAGCGACTACAGGTCCTAATCGGCAACTTACGTCACATTTTATTGGATTTTGATTTGCGTCATTTGTTATGCCTTAGCATAAAATAATTATTGATTTACATACTGAAATTCAATTGTTATGTCATATAATCATTTCATAACCATAAATATAGTCACGTTATTTATCATGAGATCTCGCACAACGTACTTGTAATTTCAAATTCCCAGTGGTATTCGAAATGTATCTCAATTAGGACTAATAATATATTTTTATAAACCAATATACGATATCTGGTTACATTCTTACAATACCCGAATTTCGGATAGTCTAACAAATATAAGTGCATATTTAAATAAAAATATCCGGATATAAAATATTCTGGCGAACAACATATATAACATTTTTCTATTGCTTGGTATTTATTACGTTTTAATTATAGTATGATTATCTATTTCTACAATGAATAGCGCGTGTAATGTATGTATAGGCTACTCGGAATAGCTTGACTATTCTATTTTTTTTTTGTGATTAGCGCGTATAAACAAAAAATTATTACTTCTTCAGGACCCAACGATGTATTTACACAAATCTATATGCTATCTTTGTATAGTTACTAGTTATAAGTATGAATGCAATTTTTAAATTGCAATATATTTAACGAAAAGTATAGCGGGTTGTCTATATATTGTCGGTATGAAACTTACAGTTCTTGTACAATCGCTTGTAGCGAGTCTTGTACGTAGTAAAACAGAAGGTTTTCATATCCGTTATTTATAAGTCGAAACGACATATTTATTTATTTTTTGAAATTTTGTGGTATATCATAAATGTGGTTGTAATACATATTTTATTATTGATTTTTCAATTATATAATTAGGTTAGTATTAGAGTCACGTATGCTGCTACAGTTGTACATATAAAATCAATTTTCATATAAATTATTAATTGTTTACTTGGGCGGTAATCGCGCGTGGCTGTTTTATCAATGAAATTTTGAATTCTTACGAATTTTTAATTCGTTTAAGTTTTTGTTCACGTCCAAGGACATTTTTAATCGTATTTAAAAATATAATAATCGAAATTTAGTTAACACAACTATCAATATAACGTATATTTAAATATATACATACATATAAGTGTGTTTTTCATAAACTGTTGCTTGGAAAATTTAGATGTGTCCAAATATTCTAAAATAAGATTAATATATTGATATCACAAAAAAATCTTTCGAATATAATTATAATGTATAAAATATTTACTTGTTTTTCTACCAGTTAAATACTCTTTTGTGAGGATTAAATTGCTCAAATATGTGAAATAATTATTGATAAATTATTAAATTTATATTAAAAATTAAGTAAAACTGATGAACTAAGAGCAGATATAAATATTTACAATCTCAAATCCTTATATCCTAGACAAATAAAGTTCTTTTTGGCATTGCTTGCGCAAATGTAATCGTCAAAATAAATAAATATTTCAACACATATTGCATATACGAAACGTCATGTTTGTAAATATTTAATAAATCATCACATCGGATCGTCTCAAATATGAAATTTGCATTTATTTATCTCAAACTCAAGTTACATAATCAAACTGGAAATCTATGAATAAGTTATAAAAATCGTATCGTTCCCTTTTCCGTCCTTGTTTAGTTACGTGCAAGTGATAGAGATCCGTGCGGGATTTGGTCCAGGCGATCGAGTTGCGCAGCTGCCAGTGGTTGCCAGATGTACTATATAGTAAGGTTCACGTTTATAATACATTGTTTTTCATGCGATACTAATTTGTAATTTTCCACATACACTTTTTAATAGTACTATAGATCGTGTAAAATAAATATTCGAATGAATTAAAAAAAAAAAAGATATATACATTTAGTTGTAAATCTAATTAAATTAATAATAGATTATTATTTATTTTGAAACCTAACTTAACCCTTTCTCTCTTGGAATATATACATATATATATATATATATATATATATATATATATATATATATATATATATATATATGTATATATATATATATATATATATATATATATATATATATATATATATATATATATATACATATACTCGTATACATACAGTTGTGGCCAACTAATTAGAAACGATCTGCTCAAAAATTGATTACTGTGGATAAATCATATTTTTCGGTAACCCGCTTATTGGTTCTTTATTATTTAATTGTATTGAAGACTAGACAGATGAAAACAAAACATACTTTGTATAAATCACTTGCATATTTTCTGTTACAACAAATTTCACAATTATATACACAAATATCTTTGAACATTTTAAAAATTCCTAGTACGCAAACCGGAAGTTATTAGAAAAAACTTATCAAACAAAAAATGTAGATAAACGATAGTTTTTATTTTAAACAATATAGATAACGGCTTTAGCTTAACATTTAAACACAGTTACAATGCATACAGACAATCATTGCAAATATAGTTTGAATCGATTTAGAGACGCGCAAAATCAAAACGTTGTTTTCTGTTAGTAATTAGTAATTATATAAATTTGACTTTCGTAATTGTTTCTATAGAAATTATTAATGGTTTATATTTAATTAATTTTGTTAAAATGAGTAATCATTGACATGTATCGTTCAAGATTTAATTCCTCTTAAGCAAGATAATGGTTCTTATCATTTAATGCATTGCAAACGTGAATCATAGTGTATATAGCGTCTGTACGAGTGTATAGCGTAGACGCAATACCACCATCGGACTTATCCATAAAACGACACTGTTATTCCAGATACGTTACTGGAAACATATCGTGCGTACAACAATCACATATAATTTCCAATAACGAAATGCGTTAGTGTCAGTGGCGTTATCTCATATTTGACCGTTAGGATTATTAAATGTAATTTGTGTGCGTAAAAATACAGGAAGTATTGTTGTGGTGTGATAACAAAAACAAAAACGTACTGCGATGGTAAAAAGAAAGAAATTTCTTCTATATCAATGACAAAAGTAGATTATTTCGTTTGGCGCGGTATTGTTGATAGTTATTTTGAGGTTAATAGTGCAACAGGAACGGTTTACTGTTTATTGTGTATTTTTAGTGTTGTTTTAATTATGGATGGACTGTTTAGGGGTTATAGAACTCCACCGAGAAGATCTGCGTCTGGTTCTAGTATAAGTCCGTTTAAGTGAGTAATTACTATTTTATTTAATGGTCAACAAATTTATATTGCATCCGGTTTTTTCAAAAAATAATGTTTTATGCTAAATTATTTATTGCGCTGTTGTATGATTTGATAGATATTTTAAAGAAACAAGGGAAGAAAATATGAGTTAGTATTTTGTTGTTGTTTTTGCCACACATTTCGTTATATTCGTGACAATCCTAAATTTTGTTTTAATCAAGCAAAATACATTATGATAAAATTGCCTATTTCTTGAAACGAAAATTGTTTGTTTTAATTCGTAATTGTTTGATAAGAGTTATTGTATCATGGTAAAATATGATAAATGTAGAAGCTTACTTTACTAAATAAGGATATTGTTTAATTTGAACATTATTGCAAATAAATTGTATAATAATTGTGTAGGCTTGTATTTCAATTTATTTCATTGATGTTAACAATGAGTACAATTGTTATAAATTGTATTACGTTTGTTATTTCGCCTGTTATTTAATTTAACATGGATTAAAAATTTAAAATTTCGCGGACGCTGATACAAACTTATTTTAAATATAATTTATATACCCTTTCACTAATTGGCACATAGGATCTCATTTATTTTTATATTGTTGTATATAGGTATCAACAATAATTGTTACTGTAAAGGTACTAAATTTATTCAATATATTTAAATCAACATTTTTAAATTGTGTCTTATTTTGTTTGCTAATCTAACCATGATACCGTTTTATTGAAATAATTTATTTTGGTAACCATTAAAAACTATGGGTTTTACCCAATTATCAGGAAATTTCATAAATATATAAATACACTAAATATGGAAGGAAAACTTTCCCAGATAATCATAGGAGACATTTTGATAAGCTCCAATTATCTAATAAATGTATGTATATAGTAAATTGAGTTACTTATTCTAAGAGATTCTAACCTAACACAGTTTTTAATACGTTGTGACTGTTTTCTAATACAAATATCCTTAAAAAACGAATAAATGTTATTTACATATACATATTCGTATATGTCTCATCTATTGTTTGGAATACATCACGATTTATAGATACAAATGCATTTATTCTAGATTAGGTTCATTAATTAACGCGCACGAATTTGTCATTATTTGGTAATTGACTTCTTGATGTTATTTCAATTATCTATAGACATTACTTTATGTGGTGATAGTGGTTAGTTGATTACGTATAAAAAAACACCTCATAATACATATAACTTTGTTATATATATATATATATATATATATATATATATATATATATATATATATATATATATGTATATATAGATATACACACACACACGCGCACACACACACACACACACACACACACACACACACACACACACACACACACACACACACACACACATACACTCACACACACACGTTCAATCCATAATTGTTTCTTGACCTTTCGTTCTTTCGCGTAAATACTAATGCACCATAGTCACGTGGTTTTTATCGATATTACCCCTTATTACACTTTTTAATATGACCTATATTTCACACGTAAGAAATCCATCGAGGTAAGAGCGGTAAAAAGTGTTTTTACTACCTGTATATCATTTGTTACTATACACAAGGCATTACAATGCAAATTCGGCTAGAATAATCAATATACATATATATATATATATATATATATATATATATATATATATATATATATATATATATATATATATATATATATATATATATATATATATATATATATATATAAATATATATATATATATATATATATATATATATATATATATATTGATTCCACTCATTTCTAATTTATTGTAATTTACAATAATATATAAAACATGTTCTATAACGACTGCAGTGTTGTGCCAGTTATAAACTTGTAAAACATATTTTTTACTTTCTTATACGAAAAATGTATACATACAAAATATATGTTTCTAAATAAAACAAAAATAATTCAGTTTTCATATATTCAGTCTCGATTATTTTAATCTAAATGAATTAGAACGCTCTTCGCATCCTTTTGCAAAAGATAAGTCTCTACAATATTAATGTTATATACAAATCTAAATTAATTTTAATTAAAGGATGTCTAATGTAAAATTAATTAAATGAAGGTCTTGCGTTTATGTATGCATGTGTAGCTCATAATTTTCGGTCATGACTGTACTCTACTCTCTACTGTACTTCATCGCTTTCGCTGAATTTCCACTCTCGCTGCAGATTGGGGTAAAAGATCACGTAGAGGGGGTTATACACTCAACGTACTAAAATTAGGGTGTCATCACGTGCTGCATACATATTAATTTCTCGCAAAATACTACTTTTAAATATATGCAATGCGATAAACTAAAATTCATCTATACGAATTTAAAAATGTCAGTTTCAAGTAAACGATAGGCCGTTTCATGATGATTATAGGCAATGTGTACATGTTTTCTTAGTCATAACTTGATGACAAACATCTGGTTATATGTTTCTGTTTTTGTGCCCAACACAAACTCATCCTATAATCTATACAAACATGTTTCATTGTAACGAAAATGTCTTTATTCTCAATTCCTTCATTTGTTGAGATACTCCAGAAATAGATTCTTTATGTTGCTTTGTACTTTAAAATTGTATTTGACACTTTTTTATCAAACACTATTTGAGTAACTATTCAAGTGTATCTCTGTTATCGACTAAAACCGTCCCAAGACTAGTTTATAGAATAATTTTTGAGTATTTTAAGATTCAATACCTACATAGGTACTTTCAAATCACATATCGTTGTAGTTTGATATACGATTTTACCACCACAAATAGACCCCAATAATTAAAGAAATCTTCACGTTTTAATAAATCGTTGACGGATATATACGCCGTGTGTGTTCAATGGTCCAGGAAAAACGGTCTCTACTCATTTCCGGAGTGATCTAGCGCGTGAGGGATGGAACATCCGGTATAAACAGATGCGTGTACCAAAACACTTTTTACATTTGTGCTGCACAAGAGAAAACCTCGTTACATTACGCTGATAATAATAATAACAACAATAATAGTATAGGATGCGTAACTTGAGACACCTACACATGGTTACAGCAATGAATAGATTTGAAAAATACGTACTACTTTAAATAAAGCTTTATAGAAAAGAGGACAGGCCGTTCGTCTTGTGATACAATAGGCTTTTTATAGATATTTGATAGGGTTAAGTGCTGTGTTAGGAACAAGTGTAAAGAGGATTCTTATTTTTTAAAGTACCGCCACAGTGGAGTAGATTGGGTCGGTTTTTAATCTGGATATGTCTATAAGTAAAATAGATTGAGTCATAACTTATAAATTATTTCGTTATGTAACCTTTACATACTTTTATAAACATCTGCAGTGTACTGCACTGGACTTTCTTATACGTATTAGGTCTATTTTGTTTAGATGGGAGGATATTAAAATACATAATTTTAAACATTCTAGAACATATTATTATTCATTACACTATATTAGAAATTATTATGTCCGAACGTGTTTTAGTTTTTACTAAGCTTTGAAACGCTTTTTACTAAATCTATTTGTGACAATAGATATTAAATGTAAACATCGGCCATGTGTTGGCCCTAAACATTCTTTTACGTAATCAGTATATTTTGATTTAATAGTATACATATATCTTTAACTTTAGTTATAACTATTTTACTGTAAGTGCAGCCGTTTCGAAGATATGCAAAAAGTGTCTCAAGTAAACATGCACTTCCGGTTTGAATATGCTTTTCAAAAATAGAAGGTTTTCTTCCCAGGCATATACAAATCTTAAGTTTAAAGTTTCATAATTTTATCTTCATCAGTGTAGGTTGTAGAGCCCATAACCACACACACACACACACACTAACACGCACACAGACACACACACACAGACAGACGTCATTCCAAAAATAGACAGACTCGATTCAGGGAAGGTCAAAAGGTGTATTTCCGTTAAAATTTCGAGTTTTTTTTTTCGTGATTACAATACTTACTTATTACTTTGTAAAAGAAAGTAAACATTGTTTAGTAATTAATAGTTAATTACGAGGAAATGAAAAACCTTAAAAAAAACCCCTATAGTTAGTATAGAGTATTTTAGTGTTCGATTTTCTCGTCGTAATGGGTTCATTGCGTGATATATGATTTAAAAAGATTACATACGGTTGTTTTCCATATTTTGATTTGTTATTTTTAATACCTATATACATATTTTTAATTAGCGTATCTAGGTTAAAACAAATTACGAACTGATATTTTATTTAGAATTTGTTTTTTTTTTTTAGTATACTGTAGCGGCGTCATAACTGTCGATTGCAGAAATGTTAAAAATAAAAAATCGTGTAGTAGCTAAAAATAATTTGCCAATTAACACGATTTTATTTAATTAAAATTTTGAAGTGATATGTTCATAAATTTTAAACAAGAAAAATAATTTGAGATTTTTTAAATTTTATAGCAGCTGTAGTAGAGCGGATACTCTAAAATTGCTTTTAACGTCGTGATAAAATATAACTTTAAAACGTAACGTAATTTGTTTTTAAAGTTGATTGTTTTGGTTTCTCATTGTATCAATATTGTATAATATTTCTATATTTATAATGATTCATCCTCTTCGTGGGGTGTTAAAAAAATACTTTCGTAAATGAAGTTTTACTGACTCATCCTTTTTACCTTCTTTCACATATTCATCATTACCTGTCTAAATCGATTTTTTTTTATCAGCGTCATCACCTCATTCCATTTGTGCTCCATTATAATAGTATCATTTCCTTTCCTTTATCACATGTTCCTCGTCTTTGCTTTGTAGTTTTATTTCCTGAATATGTCAGAAAATACTGAACCGATGACTAATCTTGTTTTCGTCCTCGACTTAAATTCTATTTTTCATTTATGGTTCATACGCAATTTAGAGAAAAGTGATACTAACAGGATTTGGTTGTGTAGTGTAGACCACTTCAGATTTTATTCAAAGCTATGTTGTTATTCGTGCAATTAATTTGTCCTTCGTCACTATAGCTTTTAGTCGAAAAAGTGTTACTTTACTTTTCCGGTTTTTAAATGTTATTTATTTACGCTTTTTTCTGACTTCAAACGCTTTTTCTTCTTCTTTCATTTACGATTTAACGTGTTCGTATGTCTGTCTATGTGTTACGCCTTGGATGCAAGCATACACGTGCTTAATTACTTTGGTTACCGTAAAAAGAAGAAGGTTTTCTGTCTTCTCTAAATATAGGATTCGTCACACACACACACACACACATACCCTAAAGCTTTTGGCCATCACGTTTTGTGAAATTGTATATATGTAGGTAAAGATTTATCTATGTTTGGAACACTCAAACTAATTTCTGCTTTTGACAATTCTATCAACTTTTTGTTATGTCTAAATTGTATTTGTTTGTTACGTCGACATAAGTCAATATATGTTTTTATGGAAATATGTAGATATAATTTTCTATTTCATGCCAAAAAGTTGTTTATATATAATAGTATTTAAGCAGTTTCCTGCAAAATAATTTGTTGTGTTTCATTGGGTCTCAGAGGTGGTAACATGATAAAATCTAAATTAGGCCTTGTAATAAAACCGTATAATCATCACCCATTATTAACTAGCTCTATTCATAAAACAAATATAAATTCATCATTTGCTGACGTCATCTGTTCACTGTATTCGCTAATTTTGAAACTGGTGCAAAATGTATGAAACGAATCCTTTATATTATTTCACAGTGCGTATACTGGGAGTTCGTGAGCGAATTATGAAAATAAACAGAATATTTCCTTTGATGCTATACATGTGCATCGTGTGGTACATTGAGACAATTTGTTTTATATTATATACTATATTAGGTCGAAAGTCACGTACGCCACTGATAAACATGAATTAAAAGTTATAACAAAGATTAATATATGGAACTCGTTTTAAAATGTTTAAATTGCATATAAATAAATAGCAGTATATATATATATATATATATATATATATATATATATATATATATATATATATATATATATATATATATATATATATATATACATATATATACATATATATATATATATATATATATATATATATATATATATATATATATATATATATATATATACATATATATATACATATATATATATATATATATATATATATATATATATATATATATATATATATATATATATATATATATATATATACATATATATACATATATATATATATATATATATATATATATATATATATATATATATATATATATTGGTATATTAAAAAAATAATTAACTAACTAACAGATATGGTTTATTTATTTAAGAATTTTTAAATGTTTTTTAAAAATATCTATAAAATAAAAACGACCTTATAATGTTTTTAATAAATTATGCTATTAATTTTTGTCAATGTAGTTTTTAAATTTATATCAAGGGTGGCTTCTCAATTGGGTTGACCTTCTTAAATGAAATTTTAAGGTTAAGATTTAGGTTTAATTAATTTTGCGCGCCCACGAAGTTTATGCGTTTAATTTATGTAATTCATATTTCACAGACTCTTATAAGTGACACATCACGTAATCTATATAAAGTTCAAAATGTTAGTTCACGTCAGTGACCTCGTTTATGTATTATCAAAGTCGAGGATGGAAACGATATTATTTGTCTTCTTATCAATGTAGCATAGGCGTTCAAAGAATATTTTCCTCTCGTGTTCTCAATTGTATATAGAGCCCTAGTGCAAATGCTCATCAAAATCTGATTTAAATTATTTTGGTAACCATGCAATTTCGGTTTGAATATCTTTTTCAAAAATTGTTTTTTTTGCAAGGCATATGCAAATCTTAAGTTTAAAGTTTCATAATTTGACCTTTAACAGTTTTGGTTGTAGAGCCTTCCCTCCCACCTCCCTCAATCACACTCTCACCTCTCTAACACATATATACACGCACCCACACTCAGACTCGATTCAGGGAAGGGTCAAAAGGTGTATTTCCGTTAAAATCTCGAAATCGACTTTTCTTTTATGATTACAATACTCACTACTATTATTTGTATAAATATAGAACAATAAATAGATCGATTATTGAAAAAATGCCATCTTTCACCTCTATAGAATATGAGAGATATGCATATGAAATGTCAAATAAAACATCTTAAATTCATTGAAAATCAATATATATGTATATATATATATAATAATTAATATATATAATAATTTATAAACACGCAATCCTAAAAAAACAATGTTATTTTACAACAATTGTAAATACCAGTTCATTCAGTTGTCTACCGTGTCCATGCAAACGTGTTATATACTCGGTATAATATTAATAAATATCCAGGTTCCCCTAGTTCTTGGGTCGGATGGGACATCATGATGCAATCGTTTTAGATACAATTTCCTTGATGCAGCGAGGAGGTTTTAATATCTGGAACGATTCTGGTCTAAATATGTTGGGTCAACCGAACTGGGCAGGCGCCCAAATGCATGCGTCTGATGCACACGAAATGCGCCAACATTTTCTACTTCTTTTTCTCATTGATCACGAGGTGAAATACTATTTCTATACCGATTCAAAACGATTGTTTTTCGGTTCGGGGAACATCAAAGACAAAACAGTTTTTGTTGCTTTCAGAAAAAACGCGATCCATGGAATCCTATACGGGTTCCCAAATACTTTTAAATCTAATCTTTTTAACAAGCGTTAGAATTCGAAATGAATTTCTTACAAAATATTTTGAGATAATTTTTTGTTTAGGAAATATATAGTCAATACGTTCGAACCGAATAGTTTTAGTATTTAGGCTTTCACAATGCACACTAACAAATACTAAATGGGAAAACATCTCAAAATAGGGAATCTAAATACAGAGTAATTATTTGCCATTTCGTTTATATATATAAGAAAGTTAATCGGCAAACAAAACGAGTCATTGAACTGAATAAAGGTGTTTCTTCGTTAAATAAATCAAATCTGAATTACTAATTTTATAATGAGTATTAAATGCATATGTATACGTATGTATTTGGGGCAGCTATTAGAGATTTTCATATGTACTGTTCTGCCACATGCAATAGCTATCCACCCGCACATTACCACCTAACCTAACCTAACCGACCAATCAATCCTACTGTATATATATATATATATAATATATATATATATATATATATATATATATATATATATATATATATATATATATATCTATATATATATATATATACATATATATATATATATACATATATATATATATATATATATATATATATATATATATATATATATATATACATATATATATATATATATATATATATATATATATATATATATATATATATATATATAAATATAAGTAACGTATAAATATGTAACGTCGACCAAGTGAAAATCGTTAACCGAAATATGGAACACCAAGCGATAAAAAATTAAACGCAATACACTACAGCGTAGAAATAAATAGTATAAATATTATTTCTAAATGCAAGCAGTAAATAACAAATAAATTTCTTCTATTTTATTTCGGTATTTAAAATATCGTAATAAATATAGCACAAGTAAAAATGTTACGGAAAATTAAATATGTCCTAGGTAATTTATATATTTTGACTACTGTTCGAAAATAGAACCACATAGTAACACTTTTTGCCGAAAACAATTTTTGATACTTATAAAGTAAAGGATGTGCAGGTTCCTAAATGTTCCTAGATTTAGTAGCAGTTAGAAAGAACAACAATTGGTAATATGATGACTCTGACCTTTGTGCAATCTCAGTTAAACTATGGCAATATAAATAAAAAAGGAAGAATTTCAATAGCAATTTTCTCGTAACTGGTACACTTTTTGACGAAATGTTTCAAGTTGTGCAAAATATTAATATCTTTCATGTTTATTGTAACTATTTTTACTCTAAGTGCAACCGTTTCGGATATATAACTCTCTCTCTCTTACACACACACAGACACACACACACACACACACACACACACACTCACTCACTCACTCACTCACTCACTCACACGGAGCTCCGAAAATAATGAGACTCTTCTCAGGGAAGGTCAAAAGGTGTATTTCCGTTAAAATCTCATACATACATAGCATGCCTATTCCCATCAAATATAATGATAATAATCTGTATAATATTTTGTATAATCTGTATAATAATTAGTATGACAAATTATATAATATGAAAGTAATAATATATGGACCATAATCATTAACTTTTCTCCTGGTATATTTTAATTTTCTGGAATTTAATATTCTTTGATCATAAATCCTGATCCATATAATAACTCGGTTATATGTGAGGCTATTAAAAGTTATAACCCAGTTTATGTTGCTAGATTTATTTTGTTTAACTTCTATATTAAAAGTACCAAAAAGAAAATATTGCGAAATATGTGAAGGCAGCTTTAGAAGAACGGTATAACTTATTTTTAGGTTTGTTTTTGTTTTAATTAGGGCGTAGGGTGTCGCAAACGTTACGTTAATTAAGACAACGTACGTAAATTTGGTTAGTTTCACGCTAATTTGACATGAGTAAAACTAAACAGAAATTTAATGCAACTCTGTGGAAATGTATAATAATCTCACTTGAGTTTTTGTTAATAATTTATGAGTGTTTCTATATATAGTGAAATTTTATTGATTATTTATTTCTTTGTTACAGTACGAGTCCAAGTCAATTACAAGAAGTGACATTAAGTGGAAATGGAACTCTTGCCGGTAAGCAATTTATATAACTTTTTTATCATTATTAGAGCAAATTTTGTGACATTTAGCTGAGTGTTTTTTTTTTTTTGAGAAAATTATAACGAAAGAAGGATTATTTTCTAAACTTTATTATACGACATTTTAAAAGAAGCCAGGATAATATCATCATTTTAAAAATATTTAATAATACCTAATACCTTCCCTCACAGTCGTAACTCCAACAATTTAAAAGTGAAATTAAAAATGATGAATGTTATATTTTTCCAGCTGTAGACTTCCTAAGAATGCTATAAAAATACTTAGTATGTTCTTCTAAATAACGATATATCACTATCTCATGTCCGTGTGTCAACGAAGAAAATATTTATAGATATGCATTGTATTTCCATATCGTCTGATACGTAAATGTTCTCTACATATACATATTTACTTGTGTAACAGATATTAACATAAGAAAACTTACGTGTTAATTCACTAATTTACATTATTATATTATAATAAATGATCAATAAATACTTGCAAATTCACATAATTAAATAGGGTAATTATATTACCTAATGGACTTATTCTATAATTTTAATGTGAATATGTGCCACAATTATAATTTTACTTAATTCTAAATTAATTTGCAATTGAACATAAATGAAAGTTTCAAAATAACGAATAATTTTTTAAATCTTATACTCGCAATTATTAATTAAGTTTCTAAAAGTATTAAAAGTGGCTCTGCCAATCTTATAAATGAAAATAAAAACGAAGTTATAAAAAATTCTACTTATGAATGCTTTAAATAAAGCAACACTCCCACATGTAACAGCTGTGTTGTCATCACCCGATCCTCATAGAACTTTTTTTACGTGTCTTGAAAAACCTGAAAACTTATTTATGAGGATCCTACATATATTACGGGAGGCGGAAGCTAGATGTTTATTTATTATATACATATATACATACAAAACTTAATTTCAACATGGCTGATTCATACATCAAGGTGGTAACACCAAAAACACATTTTATATATTAAGGTTATAATCATATTTGTACCAAATCACACAAACTGTTAAATGGCGGTGGTAACACATGCACACACAACAGCTGACTTTGATTTACTACTTGTTTTTATACCAAAGAGTGAAGGTCACTCGCTTAAATATAAAATTTAAAAAAATTGTTTAGGAGTTGCATCATATTAAGATGAACATTGCTAGTAAGCAAATAGTAAATCGTTAGAATATTTAGAATAGTTTTGATACATAAACTTTAAATAATATTTAAAACAATTATATCTATAATAGACATTTTGGCAACTGGAAACCAACATTCTAGATTGTTTACTCAATCAATTATTTTCTTCATAATAAACAAATGAACACCCAGTGCAATGTCCTTACAGTTTATTTTTGAATTTTGGTTAGTATCGACATTCGACGCGTCTATTTTCAATCCATTCTGTAAAGTAAACTATTTGGATATACATACATACATACATATATATTTATATATATATATATATATATATATATATATATATATATATATATATATATATATATATATATATATATATATATATATATATATATATATATATATATATATATATATATATATTTGACGTTTTTCATCTTTTCTTCCCAATCAATTAAAATAGTGTATCTCCTTTAAATATTACAGATTCTTTGTGCAGAATTACAAACTTGTTTCGATTTGTATCATAAATTGAACTGAAGAAAGTCATAAAATCCATGAACAGTTGTGTTTGTGAAATGTTGTTTATTTACCTCATACATCTATAAGATGTGGTGATAATGTTCAACGCATAGAATAGACAAAATGTAACGCATCAAACATTATGACCCAGACATGCATACACGATGCACCAGTTCGTCTAGTTGGTTATTTGTTCACTTTGAGTCGTTGCATACTTACTGTAGCACCCGTCCATGGCCTATAAGGACCTCGTCCACCTGCCACACACAGTAGGTATCTTTAGACGTACTCGAAAATAAGACATCGTCATGTCATACACGCGTCTAGTCCAGACACACTGTATTGTGGTGTATGTGATGTAGTTCTATCTCTGTTCGTGTATGCTGCAGTAGCGTCGATGTCATTTGGATAACTGGGTCACTGATTTCGCAAAGAATGTTTCATTGTCTATTTTCATATGTCCTTAGATTTTTGAAATATGTTCAAATTAGATCTAAGCCTCAATATATTGTATAAAAACTTAAAGGCAATGCTCAAGGGGCGTCTGTGGTCTAGTGGTTAACACTGCTACTTCATAGTAACTATGAAGTATTCCTAGTTCGAATCCCGCTTAGGTCGTATGGATTTTTCATCTGTGATTTACTTCAGTAAAACGGTATCTCAGCAGCTTTATCCGGGTACTCCGGTTCCCATGTCTAGGAAACACACACACACATACATGGGACTCGATAATTTCTGAATTCCATATCATACAGACAAATAAAGGGAGTTAGGCTCGGTTAGGTTAGCTAGTAGAGACTAGCCACGGCAAACAACGGCCACGCACACTGACCCCATCACGCTGAAGAGGGATTATTCACAATAATTAATAATAATAAAGGCAATGCTAGCTATAAATGCACCTTTAAAAAAACAATTAGAAATATGACCTTAAATTATTTGGCATAAATGAATAATGAACAAAAATAAAGGACGATTTTAAATCAATCCACTATTAATTTCTATTGAATTAGCGATTTTTATGTAAGGAATCTCAAATAAAATAAATTAATTTTCCTCAGTATTTTAAAGTAACAAAAAACACTTATTGGTTTCTTTTTAACGAATATGGCTACAAATATCTTCAATCATTTTATTTATTGGTAATTCTTTCAATTAACTTCTCTGAATTTCTTTATTTTCTCAAAAGTTAAGTGGCAAAGACAAGTATTTGTGGGTTGAATTGGTTCACTTCACAAAGGTCTTTGACGTCAATGCAATTAAAATGCGCTTCATTGAAGAAGATTGGTGTTTTAAATTGAATATCACTCAAAAACAGTTCATTGCACGATCATCTCAAGTAGGCGTTCTTCCAAATACCAAATAATACTAACTATTAGTGAACGAGCGCTTTACATCTTGTGGAAGTAGTTTTTTCCTGCTTTAATATATAAGGTGGGCCATCTGTTAGTTTCTTTTTGAAGTGTATGTTCTGCGACAGTTTGTAACTCAACATCGGAGGTTTGACACTACATATCTATCAATGTCAAACGCGTCAGTGTTGCAAACTGTCGAAATAACAAACACTTCGAAAAGAAACTAACAGATGGCCCACCTATATATGTATAAATTTATATTTTCGTAGTTTACACTTCAAATTCATGATATAACGCATTGGCATATGCAACTTGAAGTGCTTATCAGTTAATTTGGTTGCTATAGTAACGTTATTTTGACGGTGGACGAAATTTCTTTTTGAAATCAACAATGAATCAATAAATCAATTACGATGGAAATTATATATTGATTAATATTATATTTTAATTTACTTATCGTCATAAATGTCAAAATATTATTTACAAACAAGGAAACAAGTATGGATATATTAAACTTACCGCGTATGGAAATCACCTTAAACTGCAATTTTGTCAAACATATTGGGTTTTGAAAATGTTGTAGAAGAGAACGTCTTCTAATGTATGTTGGTAGCGTAGAGCTCGTAAATCTATATAACAGATTTTAGTAGGCCATAAACCATCCATTTCTCAATTTGGTGCAGAGATTTTCGCAACAATATTTCGTTGTATACACGTTTGCCAACTTTTCGACATGTTTCTTTTTTGTCTACACCATATGCAGTATACATACATGTATACGTTCGTTCTCTTGTAAGTGTGGTGTAGACAAATGTTCCGCCTCGAAATGAGACAGCTAAACGTGTAATTTGGTCTCTTCTCTACACTGCTTTTAAATTTATTCATCGCGTCATACATTGAGTTTACGATTTACACATATGCTTATTAAATTTGTTTATAAAATCAAACATATGTTTCCTGAGTACTTGATACTGTATACACAATTAATATTATTTTGCAAAATTTGGTGGAGGAGCTGTCTTTAGTTTAAAATTGATTATCAATTGATTCTAATCAAATCAGAACACAAAATAAATGGATATTTATTTAACTTGCTTATAGATAAGCAATCTTTTCTACTTTTCCTAGTTATTCTTTGTGGTTTGTTATATATTTGGGCGCAATTTCAATACGTATTTCTATTTCTTTAAAGTCGTTCACTAAAATTTGTTATTTTACGTATAAATATTTTATTTTTGTGAAGTTGATAGCTAACATTGAAATTCTGCCAAATGACGTACAGAGATAATGTTCTTGTGTTGATTGAATTTTAAATGCAATAACTAAAATTATCCGTTAATGCTTTTCGTAAAAATAAAATATTTGCATAAAGTAGGTAATTTAGGTTAAGATTCAAAATTGCGTACAGAAATTAACAATTGAAAGACAGATGCTCTATATTCTAAATATGTCAGAGACCTAATACTTGACTACACGTTGTGTGTAGAAATATTGCAAATTGCCTGCGATTTTTGTTCATGATTTGAGAAACGTGTGTGTGTATTCAAACCATTGTGAATTGGGAAAGAAAGGATTTAGCTGTATCAAATTAGTTTAAAGACGCACAAAGAAAATATGAGTAATATTTATAAAAATGATGCACTGAATAAACAAAAGAATAAATGTTTGTTATCAAAGTTTGTTTTCGAACAAAAGTCGTAAAATTTAGATATTATATTATATGGTGATAAATCTGATATACTTATACAGTTTCACAAATTATATCATAAATAATGAATATATCGTATTAATAATTTATGGAAAAGGAAGAAAATGAATAAATAACGAAATTTGGATCAGTGCCCAGAGGCCGGCTTATTTTTAATCTGTATTGCGGTGTGCGGGCTTTAGTCATAAATTCAATCATGTTGAGAAAATCTGTGCGTAAATACTTATGCTATCGATGTCTTTCAACATATTACACTAACCTATACGTAAACGCGCGCGCGCGTGTGTGTCTGCGCATGTCATGTATATACAAAGTATAATACATGTGCGTGTAGCATATTATTTGACTTGTTTAAATTTGTAAATTACATTGGTTCCATTTGCGAACTATTTAGCGTGAAACTGCTCTCACCCGCTATTTTGATAGATGTTTAACGAATTTAAACATGTTTCGTTCACGGACATACGTCTTCATACGTTAAGAAACAGGACACGTTTTTTTTGTAATCGTGCGCGAATTTGCGCGTATACGTTTATAACGTTATTACTTTCTTTTACGAAGTAATAAGTAAGTATTGTAATCACGAAAAAAAAAACTCGAAATTTTAACGGAAATACACCTTTGACCTTCCCTGAATCGAGTCTGACTATTTTTGTAATGACGTCTGTGTGTGTGTGTCTATGTGTATGTATGCGCTCTACAGCCTACACTGTTGAAGATAAAATTATGAAACTTTAAACTTAAGATTTGTATATGCCTGGGAGGAAAACCTCTTATTTTTGAAAAGCATATTCAAACCGGAAGTGCATGTTTACTTAAGACTTTTTTTTTGCAATTTCTGCAATATCTCCGAAACGGCTATACTTGCAGTAAAAGTAGTTAGATTAAAATTGAAAGATATCAGTATTCTGCACGACTTTTGTTTGAAACATTTCTTCAAAAAGTGTACCAGTTACAAGATCTTATCTTATTCATATAGCCATAGTTACGTAGGTATGGGAAATTATATATAATAAATCGCATCTACTATGCATGTCAATTGTTTTAAATATTCAAATATTTTGACATTTAACATTTATTGTCAGTGTCACAAATAAGTTTAGTGAAAAAACGTTACAAAGGTTAATAAATAATTTAAAATATTATATGAAAATATTTTGTTTAAAGTTCATTTGAAAACTAAAAAATGTCCGGCCATAATAATTTTTAATAATGTGTAATGAATAATTATATTTTCTGTATATTACTATAGAATCGAACATTTTAAATCTAAAATACATATGTTTTTTTAGAAGTCTGACAATAATCTAACTTTGCAATTTTACTGGACATAATGAATGATAATATTTTCTTTTAAATTTAAACATTTTATATTTTAATTTATATACTATCAAATCAAAATATACTGACTACGTAAAAAAAAGTTTAGGGCCAATACATGTCCGATGTTTATTTATATACTATCAAATCTAAATATACTGACTACGTAAAAGAAAGTTTAGGGCCAACACATGGCCGATGTTTTATTATACAAATAAGTAAAATATATAATCTAAGTCTGAATCAAACCGCCAATTACTTCTAAGGGCGATAAAATCCAATTTACACCTATTGTGTAAATCTTGTAGTAAGAGTGTGTTAGTGACATATGCCAGAAATGACTTGGCTACAGGGATCATTGACGTTTTCGTTTGGCAACATTTCAGAGAAATAAAACAAATAATAACGCTAGTTTCTTTCTCTTCTGTCGAAATGGAACACTACTATTAGTACGGGTACCCAGTGTTTTAGTGCGGCACACTATATTCGAGGGAGCGCCATCTACCGTAATGCGTGTGCGGTGGACTTTTATTGCTTCTTTTGTGATTCGTAATTTGTTTTCTATTTCGTTGTTTTTGTGCTGGAAATACATTCAACTCGTCTCCTTGCAGAATGTTCTCGGAAATCAAAGGGTTATTCTTTATTTTTTTTTACGTACTAATAAGAAAGACGTCCGGTTTGCTTTTCAAGTACAACTTTCGCTAATACGAGTACATACATTTACATCACAGCTTAAAATTGCGTTAAAACGCAATTCTAAATTCATGTGGCGATCTTATCTTAATTATTTCATTGCTAAACCGCGAAAATAGCAATTTTCTATTCTATATTTTATATATATATATATATTTTAAATACTAGTAATGACACATAAATTGATTTTATGACTCAATTAAGGGCTGCGATACACAGTTTGAAAAGCACGGAATTAGTTTATAAACAAAATGCGTATTTCATTGTCTAATTTTGTAGTTTTGCGTTGTATTTTGCAACGTAGAGAGAACTAAATTTACTTTTACGTAGTAACTAGAAAAACAACTCTGTTGATGCCAAGATGAGTTGCAAAAGTGTGTTACAGTACAGAACCGGCGTTAGGCAATGTAAATTAAAAATAAATAGCTGTCAAAATAGAGCGCCAATATTTTCCGTCCATTATATCAGCGGATCAGACGGTCAAAAGTATTTTCAGAAAATCCGCAAGGTTACACGTGTTTTAGTTTTATTCTTCTCATAATACTTGCAGAAATCATGGAGGACTGTTGGTAGAATTCAATTATTAAATAGTTTCTCAATAATGTATATAAAATTAATTAATGTGTAGCTAAAATAAGTAATAAATTTTAATTGTGTACAAGTTTTCAAATCGAATTAAATATATTTAAATTACGTAAAACGTTGAGTTATTGTTTTTAGTTTAGTTTTAAATGTAATAGTCTACGGAATAAATGTGACTACAACTCTGCAAAGAAATAAAATCTTATTGTGTTCCTTGTGCGCATTTATACTTGAAAACAAATGCAATTGCATTGCTATAGTGAACTAACAAATGTGTCGATTTGACAGTTCCAGTGTTCAAATAAAAACTTAAAAAAATTATCCGTTTGAAAATTTTCTATACTCTTATATACGCTACATTTGGCTCGATTTATACACATATGTGAAATATTAATTTGTGTGTTTGTGATTACGAAAACGACCCTTTTATATTGTTTTGATACGCAACCGTGTATTAGTTATAAATGTATGCTCAATTTCTCGCGTCGTTGGAATTGAACAATAAGTAATAATCATACTCCACACCCTCAACATCTTAGGAAATGTTTCGATTATAAGTCCAAGCACAACGAAACATTTGATTCATTATGTCAGAGTTGACGTTAGATCTAGCGTCTTCGCAAAGTTCTAGTGATACTGAATTTGACGATGATGGTAAGAGATATAGAGCGTTATATATATGTCGTTTTACCCTATTCAACTCTAGTTCATTTTAATGTTGGTGCGATACTAAGTTATGCTCTAAATATATAGTGTTTAGTTTGTGAATTATTTATTAAATTCATTTTTTTATCCCTTCGTGGATATATAATTGTGAATGGATGTAAAGGGTTTTCTACCACCCCATTTAATAGGAATAGGCATGAAGTTATGTATGTATGTATGTATGTATGTATAAATACATTATATGCGCATGGCTTAGTTCAATATCTAATAAAGCTTTTATTATATGTACTTTACTAGTACATACATACATACATACATACATAACTTCATGGTCTGTTCCCATTAGCAAATTACGCCTTGTGATTTATATTTAAAATAATAGTGCTATTCCGTATCTTATATAGATTCTATAACGCTATAGGCTATAATAACAAAAATGTATGTTCCTCTCAAGGTTATAGCGCTTATAGAATTATTAGTGAGATTCAGAGCAAGTTTATAGATCTGGTAACGAGAAACTGTAAAATGTTGAATGAGATTAAAATATTTTACTTGAAATCCATATCGAACATTTGTGGAACGCAATTTTTATTTTATAGTGCGATTCTGAGCAAGTTTATAGATTTGTAACGAGAATCTGTAAAATTTGGAAAGGGTTGAACATATTTTAATTTAATTGCAAATCAAACATTTTTTTGTATCTTTAAAATATATCGAACATACATAATTCTTGTTTTATCAATTCATTATGGAACTACAGGTTTTTTGAAAATTTTACAGTCTACGGAGTTGTAGGTTTGCTTAGAATTGCAGCAATGAACTTTTCTTATGGTGCGATTCTGAGCAAGCTTAGAGATCTGTAAAATTTTGAATGGTTTTAAAATATTTTAATTGAATTGTTAATCAAACATTTGTGGAATCAATAAAATATATCGAATATAATTCTTATTTTAAGCACTGAACTATACTAAAATATATATTCATTATAGAACTACAGATTTTTCAAAAGTTTATAGAGTCTCCTTATAGAATTGTAGATATATTCAGAATTGCACCATTAAATATGTATTCGTGATAGAAATACAGGTTTTTTTTAATTTTACAGATTCTGCTTGTAGAATTGCATCATAGGTATCATAAATTGACTTGTCATCGTGTCACTGTGTCATCTTAAAATGTATCTCTTATTTCTAAATATTATTCATAGCGATATATGAATGAAAAATGATTGTTATATTAAATTTAGTGATTGTATGATATTTTGAATTGTATTTATTTCATTAGTTAATATTTGTTATAGATCAATCAAAAATCTCTCCAATGCGAGGGCGTTCGGTCAAGGAATATGACGAACAACTTACTGCTCTCAAAAAAGAAAATTTCAATCTCAAACTACGGATTTATTTTCTGGAGGAACGTATGGGCTCCACTTTTCGTCTAGAGGACAAGGATAATATAATCAGAAAAAATATCGAATATCAGGTTTGTACTTTATATTAATATATATATATATATATATATATATATATATATATATATATATATATATATATATATATATATATATATATATATTTATATATATATATATATATATATATATATATATATATATATATATGTATTTGTATATTAGATAGTTCAAAATGGCTTCTAAATCAATTTTAAAAATGTATTAGTTTTTGTGAATTGAATATCTAAATGATCTCTATCCTCCAGATACACATTTTAACTAAAGCACATATCATACAATTTGGCCTTAGTACTTTAAATAGCAAAATATTCTTGAAACATTTTAAATTCCTCAATTGTAAATACAATATAAATTATTATACATTTATACCCCAAAATTGAAATCGATTTTAACTTAAAATGAAATAAATTGAGCCAATTTTGATATATAATATTAGTAATAATTGTATAAAAAATCTCATATGTAACATTTGTATTTTTGAATTTTTAGGTTGATATCGAAACGTTACGTAAAGAATTGGACGAAAAACAAGATCTATTGTGCCAAGCCGTAAAAGCATTGGAACTCGAAGATGAAGAACACAAACGGATTCTTGCCAATAAGGATGCCCAGCTCGCTAAACTAACAGACCGCGTAACATCTCTTGAAAATGATCTGAAACAAATCACCGAAACCAATGTTGACCTACAACTGAAACAATCAAAATTGGTCGACGAATCAGTGAGCATGTACAGCGAAGCATTTGGTTTGCAAACGGAGAATACCAAAACCATGCACGAGATGAAGGAACTCAATGAGCAAATTATCGAACTTGAAACACAAGTAAGAATTTTATTTTACTCCTTAATTGTTTTAGTTTCTATTAAAAAGGATCTGCATATTTTTATTTCGATAGTAAAATCTACACTACAAATTACTACTGACATGATACTATGGATTTCAACTTAATACTCTAAAGTATTATATTTATTATACATAACATATATTAACCAATGTAAACGTAGCATATAATATATATATATATATATATATATATATATATATATATATATATATATATATATATATATATATATATATCGATAGTTGAACGCTTAAATAACCTTCATGTATCAGGATTTGCTTCTTTTTGTTAAACATCAAAGAAAGTTCTTCTAAATAGAATTTAATTATATGTTTCTTGTACAAACTGTCTATTTTTCTTACAGAAAATAGACAGTTTGGTCCTGATTTGTAGCAAAGCAATACAAGATATATTTTTTCATACCAAGTAACATCAAGTAATTTATATAAAAAATACGCCGGGAAATATGAATAAGACGTTTTTTTGACCATCATAAATAAAGATTTAAACAACTTGCTTTGCGAAATGGAACAGTAATTAGGTATAGAATGATTACCTAAATATCAAATTTAATTTATTTCTTATTTTATAATGCTTTATTTTTATACAATTTAAATAAATATGTCACATTTATATATTGTTATTATTTTATGTTATGCAGATCTTTTTTATTAGTTTCAAATTTCTATTTGATAAAATAGTGCTCAGATTTGTTTCTGTTAAGCAAATTGATTCATGGGCAGTTGCACCAATGAAAACTAATGCTAATTATAGATTTAAAAAATTATTAGTATTTTACACCGGAATAAAACAATAAATAGTGCAAAATTGAATATAAACAATGATATTTAGTAAATATAAACCTATTTTATTCAATTTGTACTTTGAATTTCATTTCATTAGTAAAATAAAACAAAAACAATCTCCGATTAAAGTCATATTGAATTATTTACATCATTTTACACTAAATATATTTCCATAAAATATAAATTTGTTTTATATATTTATTAACAATTATTTTTAAAATGTGTATAAAGTTAACGACATTTTTTTGATTACATTTTTCATAGTTCATATACATTAATTCAAACTTAACAAAAATATGAGAATGAAAACTAATTATAGTAAAATATAAATATAGATTATTTTACTTAATAGTTACATCTCCAAGTGGCAATATTTAACGTTTTGTACAAGAAGAACTATGGGTACTATTTGAAAAAATATAGAGGTCGCCATTATTCTTCATAAATTAAGTTAGTCGCAATATTGTGAGCTAGGTTTCTCAAACATTAAATCACTTCAAAATCTGAGCACTATTTATAATTTAAAATATTTTGAATTTGTTATATTATGTAACGAATTCAAAATATTTATGCATATATAATGAAAAATTTAAATAATTATTAATATTTCATCGTAACTTGCTTGCTTCTTGTCGTGATTAATGAAACTCATTAGTTCATGAGCTTTCTAATAGTGTAGTGTTTGTATCAAAAGTGTTTGTGTTTTTGATGCAAGTTTTTGTTAAAAATAAATACTAATTTGAAGCATAAAATGCACGTTCAAGTAAAATACAAAATAATCTAAACAATTTCCTCATTTTTATGAAGAAAATTCAACAAAATTCATCGATTCATTTAAAGAATCTATATTTTATAATTTAAACTCATCCAGTTTCTATATGAGTTATTTAAAAATCCGAAATATTACAATACTTAAAACATTACACCCTTCGTGTTGTTCACACCCCACCGTTTTTATTTCTCCAGCTGGCCGAAGAACGTGAACACAGTTTAATGTTAGAAAACGATGCGCATGATGTTGAATGTTTGCAATTACGTTGTAAAAATTTAGAAACTGAACTTATGGAACGTGACGAAAAACTGCAAAACATGGTAACAGAATTGGAGGAAAACGGACATACAATCTCCTCCTATAGTTTACGAGTACGCACCTTAGAAGACGCCCTCAAATCGGCAAACAGTGATATAAACTTCAAAGATGAAGAATTGCTTACTCGCGACAAGTTCATACAAGAACAATCATCAGAAATCGATGAGTTACGTAAGCTCGTTGAAGAAGGCCATTTACTTTGCGAGAAAGAACAAAGACAAACAGAAAATTTGAAATCAGCAGTTATGTCCAGAGATAATACAATTGCTGACTTAGAAAATAAATTAGAAAAATCGAAATCGGTTATTCGAAATCTTGAAGCTAAATTGGATTCATATTTGCACGAAAATAAACGACAACGGGATGAATTGACAACGTTAAAACAACAACGACGCATCAAAAGCGCTGAATACGTTAAAAGTGATTTTTCCCCGCGAAAACAATTTATTTCTTCGAGAACATACGCTGGCAATACTTCAAACAATATTTGTAGTAACTACAGCGACGTTGGCGATTATAGTCTCATGAAAGCGGATAAAGAAACCGCTAATTCTGATACCATGGTAAATCTAATCGAAGAAATTAAACTAAAAGACCACAAACTCTTAAAACTCGAAGAGGATCGCAAGAAAACGCTTAACCTCATTCAGACTTTTATTGCGCATATTAAGAGTTTAGAAAAAGAACTGTTGGATCTAAAGAATAACAGAAGCTCGAAGGAACATCGATTAGATGAACTGCAGAAGTTGAAATACGTGGCGAAAATGGGTGATAAATCGGGTCAGTTTAATCTGTCGAATTCGTCCGATCCTACCGAGAAAGAGGTATGCAAACGTAAATTATTTTATAATTAATAAAACGCAATCGCTTATTTTGCTTTGCACATTTTTATTCGCATGCTTGCTTATTGGTATATTATTTATTGAACTTGTTCTGAAATATTGTTTGCTTATTATATATATATTTGTTTATGTGCGACGAATAAAATTGCTATGCTTCCATTTTATTTACGAATTATTAATATACATAGAAACCACAGTAATCTGCTAAAAATTTAATATTACAAATTTATATCTCCAAAAATCAAAAGCGTGGAGTTTTTTTTTTATAACGATAGATAATTGAGTCAATTCAAATTTTAGTTAAATTCGTTAGAGAAAATTTAATATATGTGGATGTTTTATGAAAAAAATGTCGACACAACACATAAGAATTATGATTTATCATTGGAAATTATCAAACAAATGGTGCTATTCTGCATAACTATAAGCTCCGAAACCTTGAACAGATTATACAATTTAGTATTTGTCTGTAGTGTTGTAGAATTTCTATATGAGATATAGAATAGCTGCATATGGCTTATAATGTTATAGAATTTTCATATAATATACAGAATAGTACCATAAGTATATAAAACTACAGAAAATATATCCCTATTCGATAATTTCATTTCGACCCATCACAATTACTGTTAGTTATATAATAACTATTGCGACACCACAAGATATGTCCAATCAGATCTTTGTAAGCTTGGCTCGAGTATACAAGCTGATTTAATTTTCCTCAAACCCAACCCTAATTTATTTTCTGCTACTTTATGCGTAAACATTTTTTCTACTATCTAGACTCTTCTTGTTTATAATAAAAATTCAAACAAATACAAACATTCCCAAATAACAAATAATTTTCTCCTTTTATCTATGTTTAATTTTGATTAGCTCTATCCAGATAAAAATAATAAACTAACTTCAGCTCTACAGCAGTTTATTATATTTAACGTCAATTAAATAATATTTTGTGCCATTGAATTCGTTTGCGAGTTACTGGCATTTTAAACCGCTAGTGTTGGGAACCGTTCATGAAAGAGTTAAAATTTTGTAATTTTACATCACCGAACACACCTTAATTTTAATTGCATCCACAATAAATGTGAAAACGCTGGTACAAGAGCTTGGTTGTGGGTTTAAAAATAGCCGAGCCGTGGATTTTGTGTGTTGAATTCAGCGATTAGAGATGAAAAACAAAGATAGAACCAAACTGAGAGGAGTGTGTGTATGGCTTTTGAATACTCGACGCGAGAATGTCCAAAACCGCTAAAAATAGTCAGAGTTAGTAAGATAGTCAACCAGTGATGTGTATTGAACGCATTCCTTGACCGCGGTTATCTTCAGTTTCGATTATTGAACCGTTCCTTTGCTTCGGAGAACATGCTTATTCATTTGTTTGTTATTGTTGTTATTGTGTAAAATTTATTATTCGCGTTATTCACTGATGGGTACCGCAAATTCTGCATCTGCTTCTATGTTCGCTTGCCTTGCTTGTTCCACATCCGGCAATGAGGTAGGGCCGTATCGTTAAACAGAGTGTTTTAGGATAATGTGAGATTAATTGGAACAATAACGTTCTATAAAAAAAATTGTACCATGTTTTAACTAATTTAAAACTTGTTACTGCTGAACTAAAGTTTCAGATAGGTGTTTTTCTAATAGAGATCATTTTTAAAGTTAATTAATAACATTTTTGGGGGGAAGATAATATTTTTTTAAAAACTTTTTCTATTTTAAAAATCAATTTTTGTTCTAATTCATTTTATATCTTTCTCCCTATACACTCTGTTTTGCGTTACACATTTTTATTTATTTAAATTTTTCAGTTATGGGATTATAGAATGCAGCAAATATATTACCGCCGTAATTTTGATTTATAATAACATTGCATGTATTTATTTATTTATTTAAGTAGGCTTAACAAATCATCACTAAATTACTTACAAACATAACGAAAAATGAAATTTGTATGGAATTATATACTTCTGTTGTACGTGTCGGGGTTTTTCCAAAAAAATTGTTTTATATTTTATATTTATATATGTTAATTTTTGAACTAATAAATGCATACAAATTTTATTTTTGTGTATTTCATTTGTTGTTATTTAATTTATATTTTGTGAAACTTGTTGTTTGGTAGAATTCTGTGGAAGATTCTGACGAGTTAAAAGCTACCTCTAACATGTTCAAGTATAACTCAAACGCGTTGGAATGGGAGAAGCAAGTTGAAGTAAGCAATTATTTTTATTTGTTTCAACTGTATACATGTTATTATTTTTTGTATCCCAAATTAGAAATTTGCTTTTATTTTCTATAATAAATAAGTTAAAATTAAGCGAAATTTTAAAAATTGAATTGTCAATACTTAAAAGCGTGCATATCAATGTAGACATTAATTTAAAAACGTGTTCATAAAAGCTAAATTAACTTAAATTTTCATAAATCGCTAATTTCTAGATTATTTTTCTTTTTATCAAGGGTCTGATTCAAATAATCCAAGAAAAAGAAGAAGAATTAGATCAATGTAAAGCAAAATTTGAAACAACTTCAACAACATTAAAATTGAAAGATAATCGTATAGTCGAACTCGAACGAGAAGTCATCGAGCTACGAAATGAATTAAATTCAGCGAACAAACATCTTGACGATATTCGCACCGAGAAAACTGGTGATAAACCAGTTTCTTGGATACGTCTAACTGAGGAAAAGGACAAGAAAATCGAGCAACTTGAGCACGAAGTGCGCAAAAAAACATCCAACCTACAAGGCTTGTTAAACACTGAGTTGTGGGATAAAAATCGCGAAATCGGAAAAATGACAGACAAATTCACCGAAAAACTTCAGTTAAAAGATGAAGAAGTATTAAAACTTGAACGGGACATCGTCGCAAAAGATATGCAACTGAAAATGTTGAAACACAAGATTTCTGAACTTGGTGTACAAGTTAATTTGCCTTGTAGCTTACTGACTTCTGCGTCTAGTGTTGACATTTTTGAAGATATCCACGAAGATTTAGGATCAGTGAAAGATTTACTTAAAGATAAGATTGAAGAATGTAAATATTTACATATTGCTAATGAGGAGCTTCGCCAACAGGTGCGGAATACACCAGAACGAGATGGTGAAAATAAGTTACACTTGCAATTAAAAACAGATTATGTTCGTTTGCAACGAGAATTAGAAAAATCAGAGAATCTACGTTTAGAAACAGTTAACTTATGCTCACTATTAACAACTCGTTTGGAAGAGTTAGCACATTTTCTAGACTCTTTACTGAAACACAAATCAGTGTTGGGTACACTGGGTATCAAACAAAGAACAGCAATCAAACAAGCAATTGATCAAAGTCTTGATTTATCCAAATCACTCTCAGTATCAATGATGTATGAAGACCAGAGCCTTGCGCAACTCAGCTCAATTTCTGGTCTGTTAAACACAACTCAAAACAGCGTAAACGTAAGCCTGTTTGACGTGCTACGAGAAGAAGATAACGACAAGAGCAACGCATCATTAACATTCAACAGCCATTTAAGCAGACAACGAGGTGATGCACAACAAAATGGCACCGTCAAAGAACAAGCGGAAATAATCAATGTACTTCGAGCACAAGTCGAAACAATGAAGAAAGAAATTGAACTCCGCGATATGGAGCTAGGCAAACAAAACGTACCTGAAATAGTTTCTAGTGATGTACATGAACTTAAAAACGATAATGATCTTGTTGATGTGTTAATTGATTTGCACAAATCATCATCGCCCCACAATAAAAAACAAGCTGTTTTATTATCGCCAGATCAAATATATCAAAATTTGCTAGCTGACAAATCATTGAAGAACCAAATTGATAATCAATCTGAGTCTGAAGCTTGGTCCGAACCAGATCGCTGCGTTTCACGAGCTAGAATTGGCTTGCATGCTGAGGCACTTAAAAATACATCTTCTACCAATCTAAATCGCTCTCGATCTAATAAATCAGCGTCAACAGACGGCGTTACTTCAGAAAGTACTGAAGATGAAATTTCGCGTGTACAAAAATCAAAACGAGGCTCAGGGTCAGGTGATTCTCGCAACACAATACACATTTTGCAAGATAATATAATATCATTAGAAACACAGTTGAAAGAAAAGGAAAATGAAATTTTAACTCTGAAAACGGCGTTTGTAAAGTTGGACAACAAGTCTTTAGAATTAAAATTACATACTTCTGAAGATATGGCTAAATTACGCAATGAAAAAATGGATATGGAAAATCTATTAAAAGAAACTGAAGAAAGAATCAAAGCAGCTGATGGATACAATATTAATATTGTAGCTGAGTTACAAAATCTCAAGCAAGATAAATATATCGCTGAAAACAAAACCAAAGAAGCTATTATTGATACTGATAATCTTCGGACACAATTAGAAACTTTAGAAGAAGCCTTAATTGCGAAAGAATCACAATATCAAATGCAATTGCAAGAAACTGAAGATAAATGGAAAAAGTTGGTACTAAAAGTTGAACAGGAAGCTGAAATACAGTTGAAGGATATTCAACAAGCAAGCGATAATTTGAGACGTACATATGAAAGTGAGTGGATTCTAAAAACCGAATTCACCAAACATCTTGCAGAAATGCAGTCGCTATACAATGAATTGGAATCATTGAAAGGACTACTGAAATCGATGGAAATTAAGATGAAACGTAGGGAAGACAACGAAATAGATCTGAAGAATAGATTACAAGAATCCGAAGAGCAAAATCGAGAAAAGATTATCGCACTGAAACGTGAATTGAACGAAACTACATTGAGGATTTCACAAACCGTTATAGATCGTACGAAAATCAATAATGAAAAAGTGAAACTTGAAGCTGAATTGCGTAAAATTGAAGTTAGAGAGAGTGAAAAATGTAAAGAATTATACGAGAAAGAGAAAGAATATGTAAATATGAAGAACAATTTACAGAAACAAATAACGCAAGCTGAACAACAAAAGTCTTGTTTACAACTACGGGTTAGTGAACTAGAAACGCTGAATGCGGAATTACACAATCGACTTGTCAAACTTCAGACTAGTAGCACGGAGAATCTATGGGCAAAAGCAGGCGCGTCTAGTCCACCGAAAATCTCTGAATTATTGACGAATATCAAGATTATCGGGAAACATTCGTTAGGAACCAGAATTGGGCTTATGCGACAGCGAAGTGATATGTCCGGCTACGCAAGTGAAGATGTGTTAACTGATGAGAATGAAGGCGGACTTTTTAATCGCAGTGCGCCTGAATCTTATCACTGGTTAAATAATGGCAATCTAGTTGTGTCCCCAGTTGATGTGACCAGTGCTCGGCATGCTGAGAACTCATCGCCTGATCTAGGTATTGAAAGTGATCAAGGGAGGTTCTCGAGTTTGGAAACAAATATTACTGCACGACCACTACTTCAGACTCTTGAGTTGACTGCTTCTATGAACAATCTTCTGTCTGCCGACCAACTGGATAATGTGGGACATTGTAAGTAAACCATAAATATTTACTAGTTTTTTTCTGGTTCCCTATAGTTGCATTTTGAATATTTTATTAAATACTAACACTAGGCAGGGTTTCAATATTTATTAAAAAATATGAGTAGTATTAATCACTTCATAAGAACTACTTGCAGAATACAATGTAGATTTTAAGAAACTATCAATAGTTTTAATCTATATCTAATTCATATTTTGGGTCAATTTCATAACTACATACAGTAACTAGTTTGTTACCATTATAAAATATATTGTAATATTTTCTATTATAGATTGCAATATTATTGTACACAAGTCATTAGAAAAAGAAAATGTCGATTTAAAGAAAAACATTATGAAATTGGAAGCTGGTTTGGATAAAACCATGCATCAGCTATCCTTGATCAATCAAAATAAGAAACAAGTGGAGAAAGCCATGTGCAAACAAATCCACAAAACGAGCATTGTACTGCGACAAGCCCGAGCGAACTTAGACTCGGGTTCCGAATCCGAAATCAAACGAAAATGAGGATACATACGACTTTACAAGTATTATATATAAAAATATTTTTTTTTGTGTTTTGTACATATATTCATTGTTACGTCATGCTTTTCTTTTTCTCTTCTGTATATCTCATTTTATCATATATTAACTTTTTTTCTTTACGTTTACGTAAGTCCTTGTGGATATACTAATGTGATATTCCCCGTATATCTCCTTGTGCCAAGTCTTGTACAAATTATATAGTATTTTCATAATTGTTAAGGTTTTTGTACTAGTTTATTTTTGATGTTCTGTATATATTATATATTAAAAAGAAACACGAATTTTAATAGATTTTTTTGCTAATCATGTGTCTTTATTTTATTAAAAAAAAAACAAAATGATATTACATTTTTAATCTAGTCCTGTTATTTTCGGATTGACTTGATTTAATCGTTCGGCATATGTCCGAGCATTTGCTTCATAATCATATCACATTTGTTCACATAATACGAAGTTAAAATTTTGTTGAGCAAATTCATGATTGATGGAAAACGTATGGATGATATTAAAAATGAATTCGCGTCCATTACAGACAAACAAGCTGAAACATGAACATTATGTATAATAAAATGACAACGATGCACTCAATTTGTACTGTCATAAGTTTTTGAAAACATAGACATTGATGTGATTCGTTTCTCAGATAAACTAAGACAATAAAATTTATTAAAAATCAAAATACGTTTCGTTTGTGTATACATATGTTTTTGTTGTGGTAATTTTTAAATAAGTTATTGTCTTTATCATTTACTAATAGCATTTCATTAGGGGTTTGTCTCGAAATTCTGTAGATTCTATGGAAGACTTTCTAGATAAAATTAAATGTTTGAAGATACTGTTGCTCATATGTAGTTTAGTTATTATAAATAGTGATGTATATGTGATATAAAAAAATTGTTTTTCAGTAAATACCTAACAATAATTTATTAGCTCGTTATGCATAATTTTGTTTGACTTACCGTACAATACATTTGGACTACATAGTGGTATGATAATTTCTGGATCCGACATGATTATTTTGTACATATCTGATGTAATTGACATTCCTGTATCTAGTCCACATTTTGCACCGTCGTTATTCGGATCTGTGTTACCTACCATATATTCAACCTATTTTCAAATAAATTATACATCTTTAATACACAATTAAAACTTCGATCCTGTCTATTCGTGCAATACAATAAATTAGTTGTGTGGTTGCTTTAAACATTGTGGTACACATTTTAAAACCAGTCATTCGGGTACACTAAGTGGTACTGAAATACTGGCCAGTGATAAAACTTCAATTATATTTTATTAAGGTAAATACCGATTCAGAAGTATTGTTGCCGGTGAATCGTAGTGCAACGCGAATATCTTGAAACTCAAATCCTAATCGTGCTAGTGTTTGCGACGCTTTTGGACATGGTTTAAATGAAGCACGAAGATACTGATGGAACAATGTCAACAAATCCTCCAGCTCCTTTTCCAAAGTGACCGAATGTTCGACGGTTAAGGTACGTGGTATACCTAAATTATCAGATTCAATAGATTGAGTTTCTTGTAACCATTCATTTACTGAAAAAGAATCATTACTACATAAATTAGGTATACAAAATTTCTCCTCTAACTCTTTTTCTACATACTACGAAGCATTCACAGCGAATCTTATCCTGCGCGATGAAGCTGCAGAACTTCTATATCGTTCGATGATCGTATCGTTGACGAAAAAATTTTCTGACATCAATTTCCGTCGTACTATATCGAACACGTATTTTGCGTTTGGTTTTATTGACATGACGTACAATGAATGTTCAATTAATGTTATCATTATTTTTCTTATATCTGACGTAAACTAAAATAGATTTTATGTAGTCCATTATTATTTTGAATTGATGTATGCATGTTACTTCTGGTGGTTGTAGATCTAGTATTACGTTACAAATTTTTGGTCGCATTATTGGTGGTGGTAAATGTTTCGTTGCATTTTCTATTGCTCCAATTGATATTTTATGCACAAATTGTACTAGAAATTCTTCTGTTTCTGGCAGTTTTATCAATTCCAATTCATCTGAAATATTTTTAAAAGTATTCTATATTATTGTACATTATAGATATAATACTTTGAATAAAAAATAATTTGGGAATGGAATAGAAGTGGACACACCTTTATTGCGTAAATGCTCATCTTTAATTGTCTTTGTATCTCGCAATGATCTTTTTTGATTTGGGAACGTGAGCATATGAGTATTGGCATGGCCGTCAAAATCATCACCATATAATTCGTATAAAGATAAAATTTTAATACGATTAATTTTCATCTCTTTCGTCACATGAAACGTCCACAAGCCATCCCAAAAAATACTTCCCACATATATATCTATACTATCTTTTGATTTCCGCTTGCCATTAATAACACTAGTTATTATGTCTTCTAATATACTTGATACTATCTGCTGAGCTAAATAATACAATCCGAAAATCAGTATGCATCCTTATTTGAGTTTAATCCTATTCGCTTACCTCCATTATCACTGTCGCTCATTGTGACAATCGCCAACGAATTATATCTAGTGAATTTTGAAACAATTAATTTTTAAACAATAAATTTGTAAACGTCATTACAGAAATATGTTTGTCATTATTTGCAATGTCTGTCAAATTTATAAATCTTTTGTTTATTTTCTTGTGAAAATGGATAATAAATGCAATGGTATATGTGATTATTAACTCGATTTTGAAGTGCGGGTAGTACTTATTACGAACATTTTAAAATAGGCATTTTAACGAAAATAACCGTTTTAAATGTTTTTGAATTATTAAACGGATGAAATTAAAGAATTTCATTAAACATTTTCAGAAAACCTATTTATATCTTGATTCTAAAATGTATTTATGTAGCAAATGAAAAAGGATACCATTACATGCAATTTTAGTTAGTAAATATTTTTTTAAATAACTGCTGGTTTCCGTGTTATAGAATTTTAAAATATATGCTTAATTTTAAATTTATTTAAAAGTAGGTTTTGCAATAAGTAATGATCTTTTTGAACCGCTTACAATTGATTCGTTATGGAAGTCTATGAAATAAATTATTGACTTAATTTTGACTCCTTTTGTGATTAAAAGTCTTTCGTCGACTGGAAAATATTCTATGTTTGTTATCTTTACGTTAATTATTTTGAATTTGATACTTTGCTATCTTTTTAGATAAATAATAAATTAGGCAATTGAAGTAACCAAAATATAATATATTCAATGTATCCCAAACAAAATTATATTGTCTGTGATTAAAAATTTATTAAATTATATAGAACTATTACATCCTGTCAACAAAATATTGGATATAATTTATATTTACAGAAAATAAATCAAATGTATTCTATGTCTCAACTTTATGCATATAATTTTACAATAGGGTTACAAACATTGTAAACTTCTTTCCTCTTTTCGTTATAAATTAATATATCTTGATCGTCATTTTTAATCAACCACTTCAATGTATCATCACATTTCAAGTTAACAATTTGTATTTCCTCTGATTTCATTTGGCTGCTCATCTCTACATTTACAATATGCTTAAGATCTTGACAATAAAATTGTAGTTCTACTTTTGCGTCAATGCTTTCTTTCCATTTGGCATCAGCTTTACTATATTCGTTAGCTTTTTTAATCAATTCATAAATTTCGTCATCGTCTAGTCGGTTCTTATCCATAACAACAGCCAAACTTGTCGAGTTATCTGAATTCAATTCAGTGGCAGTCACCTTTAAAATACCGTCGGTATCAATGTAGAAAACAATTTCAAATTTGACTTTACCACGTGGCAATTTTGTTAAACCTGTCAAAGCAAATGCGCCCAGAAGCATATTTTCTTCTACCATTTCTCGTTCACCTTCATACACCGAAATGTCAACACCTGCTTGATAATCTACGGTAGTTTCATAGTGTTTCCTTTTTTCTGCGGGAATTTGAGTGTTACGTGGGATTATTACACTCATAGCTCCGCCAATCACTTCCAATCCTAAAGATAGCGAATTAACATCCATTAGGAGGAGTGTTCCAAGTACTTCTGAATTGAAGTTTTTGTCTAGAATAGCAGCTTGAATTGCTGCTCCCATTGCGACAGCTTCGTCAGGGTTTTGTGACATGTTCAATTCTTTTCCATCGAAATATTGTTGGACCATTTCACGGACTTTTGGTATTCTAGATGAACCACCAACCAACACAACTTCATCAATATCAGACTTGTTTAGTTGGGCATCCTTTAAGGCTCTTTCAACTAGCTCTAGGGTTCGTTCAATTAATGGATAACATAATTTTTCAAATTGTGATTTGGTAAGGGAAGCATGGAAATCAAGTCCTTCATACAAACTGTCCAGTTCAATTTGTGCCTCAGATGCATTTGTTAGTTTCTTCTTTATTTGTTCGCATTGCAAACGCAATCGTCGAATTGCACGACGATCTTGTTTTAATATTTTATCATATTTATTCTGGAATTCCTCAACAAAATGATCAATTAACAATTGGTCAATATCATCACCTCCAAGTTGGATATCCCCATTTGTTGCTCTTACTTCAAAAATGCTACTATCAATATTTATAATGGAAACATCAAAAGTGCCACCTCCGAAATCGTAAATCAAAACATTACACATCTCATTGCTTTCTTGGTACTTGTCATGAATCCCATATGCTAGTGCGGCCGCTGTAGGCTCATTTATGATACGTAAGACTTCTAGACCAGCAATTCTACCTGCGTCTATTGTCGCTTGTCGTTGTGAATCGTTAAAATGTGCTGGCACTGTAATGACGGCTTGGCTGACTTCTTGTTGGAGATATTTTTCAGCTGCCTGTTTTAGTTTCTCGAGAATAGTCGCGCTTATTTCTTCCGGAGTAAACAGTTGTGTTTCACCTTTAAATTCGATCTTAAATCGTGGACTATTGTTGTGATTTACTATTTCTATTGCATACGAATCTTTCAGTGTAAATGTATTGATTTCGTTAAAACGTCGTCCAATATATCGTTTCACGGCTAAAAGAAATAAAGGGAAGAATATTAAAATGCGTATAGAAAAGCTCATTTAAATATTATTAGAATTATATTTAAATATAGAATGATAAGTTATTATGTATGTGAGAGGTAACACTCATTTTGCTTCGCGGTCAAGAATGTAAATAATTTTTTTCCGATTTTCAATACTTATTTTGCAAATTACAAATAGTGGTTACTAACTGGATTTGAATTTATAATATTAAATTCCAGAAAATAAAATATAAACGGTGAAAATTAGATTATTGCCAATATATTATTACTTTCATATTTTATAAATTATTATGCAGATTATACTAATTATAGTTCAAATTATATAATATAGTATACCAATTATTATCTTTAAAACAAAATGGTTAATAACCGATATTACCGATATCAGCAAAATAAAATGTTATTTCAAAAAAATTTAGTACATCCCTGGCGGGCAACACTCATTTTGCCTTACGGTTACTTGACCTTTTTTCGTACGCATTTTGCCGTAGCTACTAGAAAAGTTACTAGAAAAAGGTTCTTTACCCTCTTAAATCAGCAAATTTTACAAGAAACCTGGTTTAAGCAGAAATATTTTTAAAATGTCCTTTTCATGGAAGATTCTAACGGAATATTTCTTGAAAACAAATTATCGAGAAATTATGTAGTATTCAACGTTATGGTAAACTTATATAACTTATTATAAAAACATATCATTAATAGAACTTTTAAATTTTATTGCAATTTTTACGAAAAATTTATTATTTTTAATTATATTCTAATATTCATTTATATCACCATATTTTTATGTTTATTTTATTTCAAATCTATCTTTTTTTTGTTTATAATTATAGACTTTTATTAAGTAAATATTAAATATTTTTATTTAGATATTAGTTTTTATTCCCTCTGTGAACTTTCAAAATTCAGTTTATTGGGGTTTTCATACTTGTTTTCGTTAAGGCAAAAGGGAGAGTATAAATCGGAGAAAAATAATTTACAATTTTGACCGTAAGGCAAATGAGTGTTGCTCTTCCTGGCAAGTACAAATGCATATTTTCCCATAAGGAACGTGCAAAAAGCTATTTTCAACCGTAATAATATAGGTATAGCATAGGGGTTTTGGACGTTTTTTCTATGTAGTACGAGAGAATGGCCTTTATAATCCTCGCTATTCAGCTACTATACTCTTTTAGGATTTAAATCTTCTTAAAACGGTAAATTTTAGCCTGGATAAGCAGATAAAAAAAAACGTAGAAAATTCTAGTTGGACGGCCATAGGAATATATATTTAAACTCATTCTGCCTTACGGTCAAGATTGTAAATCATTTTCTCCGATTCTGTCTACCCACTCATTTTGCCTGGTCGAAAACAGGTAAGAAAACCCCAGTAAACTCAATTTCGAAAGTCACGTTCACACAGAAAGAAAAAAGAATATTCAAATAAAATATATGATAAACGTCTATAACGTGGGCCAGCTGTTAGTTTCTTTTTGAAGTACGTGTTATTTCGACAATTTGCAACACTGATGCGCTTGATACTGATAGATATTTAGTGTCAATCTTCCACTGAATTTATGTATGTATATAAATGGTTAATAAATATTTACTTAATAATTATTCCGTAATTAGTAGTCACTCTCGCTTTGCAACTTTTTTTTGCTACAACGCCAATTTTTAACATTTGATTTTGTTTGAATTCGTAAAATAAATTTAAAAAATTTGTAAATAATATAATTGTTTCTCTCGGACTTTGAAACACTGATATTTTATTTTTCATGGTTGTGTGGTAACCGTATGGTTAATAATTTAAATAGATATTGCAATTGGTATCAAAATAAAATTTTCTTGGAAAAGTATATTTTTTAAAATATGCTGCTTGAACCAGGCTTCTTGAAAAACCCGCCGATATAAGAGGATTAAAATACCTTTTTCTGTTAAGCCGTGGCAGGACGAGTAATCTAAAAAGGTCCCGAGGTAACCGTAAGGCAGAATGAGTGTTGCCAGAATAACCGACAACCTTTCAGTATCAGTACAACCATGGAAAACGAAGTATCAGTGTTTGAAGGTGCGAGAGGACACAATTATATTATTTATCAACATTTTAAGTTTGTTTTACGCGCTAAATCAAATACAAATATGAAAAATTGGCGTTGTAGTAAAAGAAGCTGTAAAGCGAGAATGACTACTATTAATAAAAGAATTGTGAAGTGTTATGCAATACATAATCACGCATGTGATTCGAAAAAATTAACTGTGAAAATCGTAAATGATTTATGTAAAATAAGTGGTCTAACAAATATTATAGAAAAACCTGCAAGTATTCTACAAAATGTGATTAAAGAAACAAAACCATCTAATATAACATCGCGAGATGTAAAGAATGTGAAACAATCCATATATCGTACTCGTAGATCTGGTTTACCACCGTTGCCTTCAAACCAAAAAGAAACATGCGAAGTGTTATTAAACGTTGATGTGAAAACGACGACAAGTGAACCATTTCTACTTACTAACGACATGCAACACAACATAATTATTTTTTCGTGCTTAACTAATTTAAAGTTTTTATGCTCTGCTGACAATATTTTCATAGATGGTACTTTTAAAAATTGCCCGAAACATTATTCTCAATTTTACATTATTCATGCCCTTAAAAACGGAAGTAATATTCCTTTGGTGTATGCATTGTTGCCAAACAAAACAAGCGGAATATATACAATGTTTTTAAATAATTTAATTAATAAATGCGCGGAGTTTAATCTGACGTTTTCCCCTAAATGTGTAACTATTGATTTTGAAGCGGCAGTAGGTAGCGCTTCGAAAAAGTGTTGGCCTAATTCTAAGGTAGTAGGATGTGAATTTCTTCTTATGCAATTATGGATAAAAAATATTAGAAGACACCGTTTGTATAAACTATATAAAAACGAAAATTCGGAAGAACACAAGTGGCTACGTAATATATTTTCACTGCCAAACCTCCCAGAAGATGATGTTGGTGACGCATTCGTAGAATTAATGGCAATTAAACCTAAAGGAATTAATGACAATTTTTGTGATTACCTCTTGGAAAATTACATTGATGACAATGCTCGATTTCCACCGAAATTTTGGTGTGGTGTTCCTTCTAATATTCATCAAGCTGCAAATGTGTGTGAAAGTTTCCATTCGCATTTAAAAGCAAAGTTTCCACAGCAGCCCAATATTTTTTATTTTTTAAATGTATTACAAAATATTCAAATAGATACATATGCAAAAATTTATTCTGTACCAACAAATGTAGATGAACAAAATATGTAGAAAACTTATAATAAACATAAAATGACTTTAGCAATATTAACGAAATATTATATTTATGTAACGTTTTTCATATTTATTTATATCACCATATTTTATTTTATTTTTTATTAATTGTTAACATTAGTTAAATATTTAATCATACACACACACACATTTATTTTTTTGTATACACTAACAGACTCTAATAAATTATATATATTTTTAAAATTTTAAATACTAGTTTTTTCTGCTGTGTGGATCTGACTTTCAAAATTTATTGGGTTTTTTTTTTCGACTATCCGTCGAGGTCAAATGAGTAGTTAAATTCGGAGAAACATGATTTACAATTTCGTTCACGAGGCAGAATGATGGTGGCCCAAATATATCAAACTTTATCGAAATATGCTTATCAATATTAATTCGCTGATTTTGCCACTTGAAGAAGTACTCGAATCTTTCCGAAAAAGTGTGTATGCTTACCATGAACTGTAGCGGTTGGATCTAGACGGAAATTTTCTTTAGCAGAATCTCCGACAATTCGTCCATGTTTCGTATAGGATACCACCGATGCCATTTGCTTCACGCCATCCTTAATTTCGATCATATACGGCTTATCGTCTTTCATAACGGCCACACATGAAAATGTGGTACCCAAATCGATTCCAATTACTGGTGCCGCCATTATTATATGCCAATAATATTAATAATTTGCACAAAAAACACCAAATATAAAACTAACTAAATGTACGTTTATCAGCAAGTAAAGGTGTAGTTTTCGTAAAGATTAATACTGTTATCATTGGGTAATTAATCTTCTATTTACATCGAATTGTAATTGTACTTATCTAGAAAATATATCGCGATACTTATCCCAGCAACACTTGACGTATTAAGTACGAAACATAAAAATACATAGAGAAGATCTAATTAGTTTTCGGTAACAATTTACCAACCGGAAGTGGTATTTCATATAAAGCAGATGCACGGATTTTTGAAATTTCATAGATGTTTAATTATTTAAATAAACTTTGATACAAATAATATTTTTTTTTTGCCTACCAAAACTGCATTGTTAAGGGGAATTTAATTACGTATAGGTCATTCAAATATTGAATAATTGATTGACAAATATCAAAAATATTTGACGAGCATAATATATAATAAATAAAAAGAAATGGTGATAAAATGTCAACAATATCTATGATGTAAAAATTACAATTCCAATTCTAGTTCTGTGCTGATCATATCATACATTTCTAAATTTGAAAATATTTATTTTTCATTTACGTTTATTTTTTTGATTTCTATCTGAAGCAATTTTATGTACTGTGCAAAACAAGTTGTATTCGAGTAATATAAATTCCATTTTAATTGACTTTTTGAATTCGTAAATTATTGTAAGATAATGTAATAAGGGCAACTAAATCAGCTGACAAGCACCGCGGGATGCATATACCTCGAAAACGATACTATACTTCGTTAGAAGAGTCATTATAAGAAATTTTACCAAATTATGGTGGCAATTACATTTTTAATAATCAAATATTTTTACATTAAATGGTTGAGAACTACTGGCCAACGCTACATGGTATACCGACTCACGATATATGTATATATATATTTACTGTCATATTTTTGTGCTACGACACCTGTTATAATGTAGTACGTATACCAACATTAATTATAAGTGAGAATAGTGACAACGCTGTGCAGTTTTCGCCCATAATAAAAGCATTGCCTATACCTACCACGCTGCCAAAAAGTATAATACGGAAAGCTTGTCTGTGGTATCATGTAAAACTTGTCTGCAATAAAACTTAATTCTACTTAGGTTAGAATTACTATCGCAATTCATAACTGTGTGGTGCATTTATGTAGGTCTAGGTGTTATATTACTAATAAACGAAAACGTGTTCTGAATACGTTACAGCAGTCAGCAGGGATACCTCTCAGTAAACATTTACATGTAAGTAGCGTCTCTATTAGGTTGCGGAGACATAACATGGCTTGCTACGTGGGTCTGATATGTTGCCTAGATGTTCCATTCGATTAATTACTGGACTACTTATAAAAATGTTTTTGTAGTGATTTTTATCTGGTACTTAAGAAATAATTAAATCATAAATACTTTTTTAATTAATGTTTATTAAAAAAATTATTCCTAACAAATTAATAACAATTTTCAATTATTCTTATGTAGTAGTCAAGAAAATGTTTACAGTTTTCTTTTCTTTGCTGTCTTCTGGGTCTGGGAAATATATTGACTTTTTGTAGATACTTGTGTTAAGTTAGTCCTGGGTTTATTTTGAGTATTATCTAATTCGGATATCAATTGAGAAATAGTCATTGCAGATTTTTTTTGTTCTGGTTTTCCCGAATCGGACTTCTGTGTTGGTAGTGTAATAAACGCTGAATTTTGAGTTGATGGCGCTTTATTTCTTTGGTAGCCAATTGGAATCGCTTCAGTAGTATTTGGAGGTAACGAATTCTGCAAATTGAAAATGTTCTATCCGAATATCTTTTGATTTGATACTAAATAATTACTTGATTGCAAATATTATTCAGCCCAACTGTAGGACTAGACATGTTGCTAGGCACCGGGTATCGATCTCCAAGTACAGTGGGAACCATCTTCAGCAAGTCAGTCATAAAAACACCTACAACAGGTGCCGGGATAATGCGCTGTAAGAAAACGGGTTCGTAGGGTCTAACACAAACGCTCGGGTACGTGAATATTGGGGACCCGTCGAAAAATTGTAGTTCTAAATAAAACAACTCTTCTTCATTTTCCGGTAAACGATAACCATACTGGAAATTCATTTTATACGTTACAGTATGTGTTTGAATGTTTTGAAAAAAACTTACAGTATTTTTCCAATGCCGTTTAATTTGTAGGTAAGTTTTCATTGTTGAAGATTCAGTCAATTTTTTATTTATTGACAATATGTTACCTTTTTTCAAGCTAATATTTAAAAATAATTTATTTTCACTAAAGTAGTAAATGCTAGTTATACTTTAGAAGTTATTGTTTACCTAGGAAGTACTCTTATGGTCTTAGTGTAAAGTAAGTCTTTAAAATCAACACTGCCTGTGACTTCTAATTGTTTTAAGTAGTAATCTGGCAAATCTAAGTTATATAAATTCATTTTTGGTAGTTTTATACGGTTCACTTTAAAAATAAAAGTTGTATTACCCTTTTCTAAAAAAATTTTACAATTAAATACATATATATGTAGCTGTAAGTTTATAATAGACTTATAAGGGGCATAAAAATCAATCAGTAATATAGTTAACATATGTTTTATTTATATCCATTTATGAGCTCATTTTATAAGTTTAGGTATTTACTTTTTACTTTCTTATACGAAGTAATAAGTATTGTAATCATGAAAGAAATTGATCTCGAGATTTTAACAGAAATAAATCTTTTGACCTTCCCTGAATCGAGACTATTTTTGGAATGACGTCTGTGTGTGTGTGTGTGAATGAGTGTGCTCTGGAACCAACACTGTTGAAGATAAAATTATGAAACTTTAAACTAAAGATTTGTATATGTCTGGCAAGAAAAACTCCTGTTTTTGAAAAGAATATTCAAACCGGAAGTGCATGTTTATTCGAGTAATTTTTGCGGTTTCTGCAATATCTCCGAAACGGATGCATTTACAGTAAAAATAGTTACAATTAAAATGAAAGATAATACTATTTCGCATAACTTTTGTTGGGACATTTTCTTCAAAAAGTGTACCAGTTACAAGAAAATTGCTATTGAAGTTTTATCTTGTCTTATTTATATTGCCATAGTTACCTAAGTATAGGGAATTATAGTTAATACATCGTATCAACTGTGTCTGTTAACTGACAGGAAAATAAAATAGACTCAAATAATTTGGGATTTTACATTTAAAATCTATTTGTGACAAATATATTTAATAAAAAAGCGTTTCAAAAGTTAGTAAAATATTATATATAATATTTTGTTAAAAAAACACTCGGCTATAATAATTTCTAATATAGTCTAGTAAATAATAATATTTTCTTGAATGTTTAAAATGTTGTATAAAATATCCTTCCTATCTAAACAAAATATACCTACTACGTATAAGAAAGTCCCGTGCATACAAATATAAAATCATTAATTGAAATTGAAAATAATACTTTGTTATGTTTTAAGCCCCTTACAATAAAATTTACCATTGATACAAATTTCAAAATGAATACAATCAGTAGGTTCAGAAATGGTTAAAAAATCTCTACCGCGAACCAGATAATCAGAAATTAAATTCCATTTTGGTGTTAATTTAGCGGTGATCGTATAAAAACAGCATTCTTCATAAATATACCTTGGCACAGCAAATGGACTATTTGCCTTATAAAAATCATTACTTATAATTAACACTTCTTAAATTAATAATAAATCATATACTACCTTATTAAGATTATACTTATTAAGACAATCCGTTATAGTACCCCGCTCATATAATTCTTCTTTAAAAACAAGGTAAATGCCGTACATTCCTTCGAAATTCGGCCGAGCAATTATTGCGCTATTTTCGAAAATCAACTGACGACATTTTAAAATTACGGTATTATAAAATGATATTTTGATTATTGTATCAGTTTTAATTGTTGCAAATAAGCACAACAAGCTAGTTATATCTGGTAACGAAGTAAAACATATAAAACTATTCGACATTGTTAAAATCTTCGCGGTCTTCTTTTATTTTACGTTAGGTTCAACTGTTTAACAGTGTCAACTGAATTTACCGATGGTGCGCTGCGAGCGCTAGCAAAATGGCGGATAAGTGAAAGCATGTAAATGCCATTTATCTATGAAATTTGGTTAAAATTTTATGTTTATATCTTAATTTTTATTTAAGATTCAGAAACTAAACAAATAAGCTGACCCTTATATTATTTATTAAAAAAAAAAAATTTAACTCAATACAAATCGAAAACTAAACATCTATTAATTTTAAATAAAAAATAGATATGTTTATATATATTTATATATATATATTTTATATATGCCGCTACTATTTCACATACACTGTTCTACACTAAACTTATTCAGTTTTGCATCGAATATATGAAAATTATAATTTTAACTAATTTAAAATGCTTTTTTATTGAATAAAATCATATATTTGAACAAATTATATATATGTTTTTCGACATTAGTATAGCTTTTATTAATTTTAAATAAAAATATATCTATTTGAATGTACACCAAGTATCAAACGAACGCACTTATAACGTAGTGTGACTGGTGTAGGAACTCTGAAGTAATTTAAATTTCGTTACATCCTTCAAATATTTGACAGTTGTGTTCTTAATTTAGTTTTTGAATAATTTATAATAAGAAAATGATCAATAATATATAGTAATAATGTCTGAACATGGTGCTGCCTTACAAACTTACAATCAGGAATTAGTAAAATGTAAGTGAAGTACTGATAAGTATTTCAAATAATATTACAACCTTAAAACTTTAGGTTTAGAAGATTTAAAAACAAGACGTTCCCATTTACAAACTATAATAAGCAAAGAAGAAAATGAAAAGCAAATATTAGAGAAACATGTTAAGGTGCTTTTGGATAAATTAACTGTTTTAAATAAGAATTTATCACAGCATATTTCGATGCGAGAGAATTATGATCAGACGATAAAAGAAACAGAAGCTGGTTTTAAAAAGGTTTATTTAAATTGATAAATATAACAATTACATATTATTTTATTGTTGTATTTTTAAGATACTAGAAAGTTCACAAATGTTGCTGAATCTTGCACAGCATGAAGCAAATCGTTTAGAAGATTGTGTATATAAAAATTCAAAATCAGAGACGAATGGTCATATAGAATATAACGTCAGTTCAGCCAATTGACAATAATTTAATTTTAATTTATAATATTTCCTTATTAACAAATTCGGATTGAAATTAATTATTCGGTAATCACTTTCTATTTTATGAACTGTAATTAGTACAAATATTAATAATGTATAAATTAATTTCCGAATAAATAATACCAATCTTAACATTTAAATAAATTACACTTAATAATTAAGTATCACATTTTTATATTTAACATGTTTAATAATAAAAACAAATTTATTCAACCATTTCGTATTTCTTTGTTGAGTAAACCTAATAGTAATCCGGATCTTTAATCCGAAGTGAATTTGTGCAATGGGCATGAGTTAAATGTTTGCTATGGTGCAACGAAAACAACATACTACATCCTTTTGGGTTAAAGTGAGTCTTAGGAGGTCTCACTGACAGTTGCCAACGAAATACAGGGAAAGCATACCCTACGAAGGAATTTGCCCCTTAAGCCAGGGCAAAATTTAGGTTGTTGGGGAGGGGTTGGGGGGCAGATCTAGAAAACACTTTCGATGAAATATCTGGAACTATCCTTCAGCGGTCATATGTTTTTTTTGCTAAATGTCAACGAAACCTCCTAAGACTCACTTTTACCCAATTTTGTATTAATATCATTCATTTACTTTAAAACACTCAGCTCCAGTATCGACGATAAAAAAATCTTCTTAGTTATTCTTAACATATTCGTATTGGCTATCAATTTCGCAAATATAAAATACTAAATGAGTTACTATGTGGGCGTGACGCCATTTTGCTTAAATTTAATTAATGTTTAAACTACGTTTTAAGAAAAAATACATGTTCTGGTGCTGTTCTGTATAATTCTATAAGCTATATAGGTGCTGCAAGCTTGAAAATAAATATTGGTGTTATCTCATATAGAAATTCAAAATTGTATATTCAGTTATAGCGCTTATGATTATATAGAATAGCACCATATAATTAATGGTGCTATTCTATTACTCATATTAAAACTCTATAGAGTATAGCCAACTTGAAGTTTGGTACAAATTAAGTCAGGTGGCATCACAAATTTAATTGTTCTTAGATATATGAGCGAATATTAGCATTATTGACGAGTTATTCGTGCTAATTTAGTGTTCAGTATCAACATTGAAAAATAAAGATTTAATGTTGATGTCGATCACTAAATTTGCATGAATAACCCGCCTATATCGCTAAAATTCGATAATATATCTATGAACTATTAAATTTGTGATGACAGGGGCGTGCGTCAATAGCTGTCTTAATTTGTGCCTAACTTCAAGTCGTTCGTCTATATCACTATAGGATATAGATGCCATATCAAGTAGTATATTAATTTTAAAAGTTATACAGCTTATAGCACCTAAAGTACTCGTAGTTATATTTATATAGAATAGTAATAAACAAAATTCAAATAATACAAAGAATAGCTCTAGTAGAATTATGTTAATTATTAAAATTAATAAATTTAACCAGAGAGGTTTCTCATGCCCATTGTATGTGTGTTTAATAATATTTAGTTTCGGATAAAAAATCAGTTCTTGGCAACGCGATAATTGAATTTGCTAAATGGCCAAAGTCTTATATTTACATTTGATTTCCAAGTCGTATATCCTAGTTCAGATTCTAAAACTAGATATTTGACTCAAAAAATCGTATTCGATTGGACGGGTATCCGGGTACCAATAAAATGATGGATTCGGATTTCTCAACAGCATTAGTAGAAAATAGCGCAGCATTTGAATGTTATAAATAGCTTTAAGCAGCACAAAACGAGCTTTTAAGCATGCCCAGTACTCTTCTGCTCATTCCAGATCTTCAATAATTCCTCAGGATCTTCATATCCATGCGAAGCAACAACATAAGCATAACCAAAAGTGCTGTAAGTTTTTTTATAAAAATGAAACTCATTACAATGGTACGGCTCTATATTCGCTTTCATCGCAACCAAACCCAGATACACGTCATCAAATCGAAAATGTTTCGTATAGTAACTCGTATAATACATTTCATGCAAAGCCTCCCGCGATAAAATATAACTTCCAGCTGTTACATATGGCGGCCACATATGATACGGGTATTCTTCAAGTGCGACATGCCATTTACTAGTTTTATGTCTGTGAGGCGCAGAAATAAATACATAACCAGAATATAAGCGCACATCTTCAGGTAGTTCGAAATCCATCACTTGCCGCTTAGGTCTCTCAGTCGGTAATACAGGTTTCGTTGTCACCTGCTTCCTGTTCTCAATCGGCCATAAGCTTCGCTTAGTCCTCTTCTCAGTCGGTAACAAAGTTTGTACTTTATTGAGTTTCAAACTAAAAACCGGCTCTTTCAAATACGCGGGATAATTCGTCGGATTACGCACGAATAGTAACACATTTTTAGTCGAAACATACATATCATCATCAACAAACATATAAAATTTAGCTTGAGGACAAAAATGCACTGCCCATTTGAACCCCATCATAGTTTTAACAGTGTTATTAAAATACGAATCAATAAAATTCGATTGTACAATATCACCGTATTTCTGCGACTCACTTTTAATATTCTCTAATAAATTGATGTCATCGTTAATACCGAGCATGAACACCGTTCGGATGATCACATCCGAAAATCTATGTTCATATCCCCATGTATTTCGAATCGTGATTCTGCGATCAAAGTGAGCCATGGCTGATTTGACTATATATACCAACCGGGGTTGTAACAATTCTCGGTCCGAAGTTTTGCATTTTGTATCCGCGTTGATTATATAAGAGTAGTTGTATGTGTTTATTGGTGTTATGTCTGGTTTGATGTTGTGTCGCAGTTGTTGAACCGATTCGTGTACGTCGCCATCGTAAGGATAATGAAAATCGTTGTAGAAGTCTTTTTCGAAAATATGCGTGAACACACCGAAAAATCTGAGTATAAGTATTGCGGTTGTCGCGATTATTAAATATTTTAATTTCATACGGCCTATCATTTTTAAAATTATAACCTACAAATCCCGTTTAGATATTGATTAGGTGAAATTCAACATATAGTTACTATCAGTCATACAAAACAAGGTTATCGCAATAGTTTTAAGTATAACTATAATTTTATTAGATGTTTATTAGATGAGCCATAAATAACAAACAAATTACACTTAGATTGATTTCGCGCCATGTTACTTTTACACCTCAATTTTATTTAAAGCCGTGTTTACAAACTAGCTTCAATATATACATAAATTAAGAAACATGGAGTTGTAATTAATAAAGCATTTAACAAACTAATTATTTTTAGACGTCATAACAATTTTTTAATATTAATATACGAGAGAACATAGTAAGGTTTATAGAAAATGAATGTTTTAACATTTTAGTAGTGTAAAACTGTCTTGGTTGTCTTGCGGTGTAGGTGGTACCATCTACAAATACTTTGAGTTACAAGTACTAAATTCTATAGTGTGTTATTTATCAATCGTGTATTTTTATAAATATATGTATTTTTAAAATTGAATAAACGATTAAAACAATCTATAAGTGATTTGTTTTAATTTATGTTTATTTATTCGTGTGGCGGGAACTATATATTTTTGGTGTTTTATAACTTGTGTTTGACATCCGGCCATGTTTGTGAATCAAGTGGCTGCATATTTATTTGTTTTTGACTGTTAACAGAGTGTTTTTGAACAATATAGTGAACAAACAGCAATAGACAAGCAATCATGGATACTACAGACAGAGGTTAGTGTTAAATTTCATTTAAGATCGTCCAAAATCGTTATGTTTGGCACATATTAAAAGGGCAATGGCAGTGTCATGGTCGTTTCTTATCTGGTTCAGTGACCGCGATTCTCTGCAATATGTTTAATTATTGTTGCAGCTTATATAGTATATTTTATCAATTCAGGATGTTTTCTACATCTTTTAATGCATTGATTTTGTTAACAATCTATTGTTCAGTGTCCTAGGTTGGGTAATAAGAGTTGATTGTAATGTAGGACAGTACGCATAACCTTACTGACATCAAATAATTTCGACTTATTTTGTCACATCCAAGTTGTTATAAATAATTTGTTTTTATTCCCTGTAGAATGATTGAAACAATTGAATAAAGCGTATTTTTAGCGTTTCACCATTCATATGTTTCAATCAGGTCAAAGTAGGTCGTCGGTAGAAAAATACTATTTTTTTTCATGTACCTATTTGAGTTATTTTAAACTGAATACATATTTTTAACTTTCAAGTGAAGGTTAGGCTGGTGTTGGTATGAAGATATTTTTGTCTTACAAATATACATCATTTTTCACATTTCACCTAAAAATAATTTTGTATATTCGCATTGTTAGTTGGTTTTGTAAATAATTTATCCAAAATGTTATTTATTACATTTTTACTTAAAATTGTGGAGGTTTACACTCGACTTTTATACGTTTTATTCCAGTATCACTGTTTTAATTTGTGATTTAATTAATATATTTTAATAAATGTGCTTTCTCAGCATTAAAGACATTTAAATTAATTATTTATATATAAAAAAAATCAGGATATCGCTTACAAATTTTTTTACGCAAATATTTAATTTTTGCGTAATATTGAAAATCTGCTATAATACAACCAGATTACAGTTTAAAAATCATTTTTCTGTATTGATCGTTTCAATTACAATATGTGTTTAATTATTATTCGAAAACTAGTTTAACCTTCTTGAAAAATTGAGGTTTTTCAAGAATTTTAAACAAACTAACATTACAATTGAAATGACCTGTATATTAAAATCCAAATATTGAAATTATAGTTTGTGTATAATCTTCGGATAGATGTTCCATTAATTTAGTTTTAATTACTAAATTGGTTTTTTATGTAATCGCGGCCATATTATTTGAAGTTAGCGCCTCCAATGATGAATAGACATTTTTTAAATAATTTGATGGAATATTTAATAGGATGTAGATAAATATCTAATTAGGTAACTACTTTCATTATTAAAGACGAATTAATTATTGATTGGAATTTTAAAACATCACAAAATGCTCTATTAAATTCCACCACGAGAATTTCGAACTTAGATTACAATTAAATCTCAGAAATAACATTTTATTCTCATTTAGCTTACTAGGATAATTGAGTTACTCGTAATGATTGAAATCTTGAATTATCAGCGCTCATAATTGTTGTAATTATTTATGACATGGATGATATTTATATTATTTAAAATTGTTAAAATAATACAGTGGAACTTCTATAATTTGAACTTCTATAACTCGAATTAGTCTCTACGTCGCATTTTTTTCATAAACACTTATGTTTCGTTCCTTTTATAGTGTATATATTTATATTTTCTATAACTCGAATTATTTTTCTTGTCTCTTGGGATTCGAGTTAGGAAAGTTCCGTTGTAATTAATATTATTTCGGAATTTCTTTATTTGCATTTTATTACCTACGAAAGTCCAGTGCAGGAGACTGCCCCCCCCCTCCCACATCCCTCATTGCAGGATTATATTTCATATTTTAGAACTGTTCTAACCAATATAGAACATTGCAATCTTGTGGTGTAATCGGCAAAAAACTGTGTTAAGATCGATTTCGCACTGATTTTATCTAATTCAAAACTTGTATTTCAATTAAAACTAAAATATTTCATAATTCTCCTCCTTGTTTTTACGAAGAACATATTTCTTGTGCATCGGAAATATGTTTAATTTACAAATATGTTAAAAAGTAACAAATGGATCATATCAAGGTCTCAGAAATCAATTGCCATTCTCTTTTGACTATATACTAGGTACTTTTTTTTTCTAGTGTAATATAATTAATTTATATATTATGATGTTTGCATGTAATTATTCTTGACCTTATCGTTTGAATTACCAGCGAAGCTAATTCACAAATTATTCACTGACTCCATTATATTTACAAATCTGACTAAATCCTAATAACATAATTCCATATATACGAATAAGAATTGAATTTCGCCGCTTTTATATATACGCACATTATTATTTTCAATAGGAAAAAATATAAACTCGAAACAAAGTTTTGTTCGTTTTTTTTTTTTGTATGTAATAAATTGTTTGGAAACTCTACACAAAAGATAACAAATTCGTATCAAAGCCTGAATAGAATTTACTGCTGCTGTTTTAAAAGGTGGTCAGACATTTTACCGTCCATAAAGCTATTTGGTACCTGTGGTTGTTAGTGTAAGTAAAAACGCAGAAGTTGGTTGAACGATCCTAATCAAATTCGGTTGAATTTACGTCCTAAAATCACGCGATCGTACAATTTGCGATTGGGCGTATATGGAGAAGTGCATTTGTAAACATTAATCTTGTACAGAACTGGTGGACTTCTCGAAAATATCAACAATTTAGACTTCTGTTATATACTTAAAATTGCATATATTTTTGGGGAGATAAATTGAAGTTCTTTACGCCTAATAGCCACTAAAAGCTATATGAGAAATTGTTGTTTATTGGTGGTTGTTCTTATATAGAAAATAGATTGATTGAAGTGGAATAATTGCACGATGGGTGATTGCAATTGCAAAGTTTGTCCGCCCTATACTCTCATGCAGTCGAATCGGGTCGGTGAGAGTGCTATTTTTGTCTGTAGACTATTAATGGCCTATTCACCAACGGCGCAGTTGCTTTCGTCCGACCTTGAATAAATAAATAGGTGGCCATGTCTCTTGCGAACGATTCGCTCGCAATGGTATGCGAATTGAACTTGTTAGCATCGCGATACACTGAAGTAAATCCATAAAGCTTGTTTCGTTTCTACTTTGTTTCTTTTTTAATTTTATTATTTCATTTATCTGAGCTCTTAGATTGTTACGGTGTTTAAGCTGATAACATTTAAGCATTCATCGCTTTACGAAACCATGATTGCCAAATTTTCACACTACGTGACGCTATTTGATGTAACTTTGATTAGGATACTGAATTTATAAAAATCTACGAACTTATAGTGCTATTCTGTACAACTATAAGCGCTCTATACCGTTAAAAAGAATATGAAATTTTGTATATAAAATTCAGTTATTTTTTTCATTCATATTAAAAATGATTATTTTACGGCTTTCGGTTACAACCTAAATAAACTTTAAATACATCAAAAAAATTGTAATTTTACGTAGATTTGTTTGGTGTAATCAAAATGTTAAAAATGCATTTAAAGGCCTATCCTTTTTTATTGGGCTCAATATCTCCTGTGGTACGGCACTGATTAGATTTAAAATGCGAACGGAGTCAATCAAGCACCTACGCAATATGTGTGCCAAATTTGGTGAAAAATGGTTCGATACCTTTAGACGAGAAGAGGCGACAAATTTTGGTCTTACGACTAACGCGCGAACCAAGTATATGACATATTTACATTTGTCGAAAAAAAGGCGATGTGAATTGAATTTCTGTGAGAGAATTTTTTAATTTCGTGAATCTTACACACAAAAATTCAGACACACATTTAAGCTTTTCTGTATTACGTACGGCGAGCTATAAATTCGTAGTTTATAGGTCATTTTAAATACATACGTAAGAAAAAATATAATACATATTTTATACATTTTGTATGACGTTATAATATTACGGAAACAATTATTCCGAGTTGCAAGTAATGTTTAATATGTAAATCTGAAGCGTTCCGAATAAAAAATTGTGCACCATCACTTTAGTTCATAGGAGTGCCTGTTAATAGCAAATTTAGGTGTACAATAAACTGATATAATTTCAGTATTCGAATATTAAATCAAGCACAGCAAAAATAGAAGTCGTGTAAACAATTTTGTATTACAGATTAACACTATTCACTATTTTTATTTATGAAACCAATCTATACGTGAAAAACGTACCATATTTTAGTATTAGATTCTATCGGAGAGTGAGCATCTATTATTCAGATCAGTTTTGACCTGTTATCCGCAACCACCATTATTTATGTGAACGTAAATACCATCCATCATTTGTAACTAATAATCGATAAAACAATAACAACTAAAATAATAGACTATAATCATAATTTGTGTAAATTTCAAGGACAATATAATATTGGGGCCGTAAGCGTGGTGTGCAACGGTGCAACCTTGTACTGGCTAGCTTGTCTGGGACAAAGCTCGTGCTCGTCGCACGCTGTGTTGTGTTGCTCGCGGACCCCAGTCATGCAGAGCCCCCTGGCATAGTACAACCCGGAAATAATGAAACACAAATCGTAATTTACTAAATGAGAAATACGTGATTTAATGTGTACCGCGTGCCTAATCACAAAAGCATGTGTCTACCTTTCCATGCGATATCAGCATTAGCACATTTGTTTAGCGTTTTTATTATTGTAATACCATAGAGACGAAATTAAATAATGTGTCTATATTATTTTTATATAAACAGTGTCTTGCACTGAACTTTCTTATACGTAGTAGGTATTTGTGTGTATATAGGAAGGATATTAAATTACAACATTTTAAAAAATACATTTCCTGCACTCAAACAAAGTTATATAGGGTCATTTTCTGGAATAAACTAGAATACTTATTTTAAAACGCAATCGACAATAAATTTGATAAAAATATATTATATTTTAAATTGGTGTCATATTTTGCATATCACCACTAGAGATTTATGTATGTCTTGAATTAACGTTATCCATCCAGCATAAAAATATATTTTAAAATATCCAGAAATATCACTTGAGACCACCTAACATAAACGCGTTGACGTAGCAGCCGATGCTTCTGATCTAGTTACTGATGGAATGGCCGTGTTGAAACGGAAGGAGGAAGGGGCTGTGTTCTGGTTTCCGGTAATACGGTGTGCGCGATACGTCCTTGACCTGGCCTCGGCCCCGACATACTCTACAACTTCAACGGCGACTAGTGTTCGGTGTTGATCAGATCAGTCTGTTTGCTTATACTCTGCTCTACTCGTAGCGCAGCAACTATGTCATCTGCCGCCGCCGCCCCCGTGTCAAGGTCTTTTCAGCTGACTTGGACCTGTGTCATTGGGTGTGATGATTATCTACCTTATTATCGCCCACCGCGCCTACATATCACATATTTGGATATCAAGTGTCGGTCTTGATTAATGTAGAAAGCAAGTGTGGTGTATATGCTCCGAAATGAATTATGGATTCGTATTTTAACTTCTGGTTTCAGTTGTAAGATAACTAATATATTAATTTATTGATTTAAATTAATATCTGGCTAGGCTAAACCCATTCAAATTTATGTTTGTTTCGAATATGTAAATAATATTACATCTAACCAGTAATCTTTATCTGGGGGCGTCTGTGGTCTAGTGGCTAACGCTTCTACTTTACAGTAAGTGAACTATGAAGTGTGTTTAGTTCGAATCCCGTCTAGGACGAATGGAATTATTAATCTGTGATTTAGTTCGGGAAAACAGTACGTCGGTAGGTTTCTTCGGGTAATTTCGGTTCCACTGTCTAGGTAACACACACACATACTACTAAAAAAAACATTTCCACAAATACAGGGAGTCAGGGCTCGGTTAGGTTAGCTTTAGATACACTAATCATGGCGAATATCGGCCACGCACACTGAAGAGGGAACATTCCCTATAAGCGCACGTAATAATAATAATAATAATGGTGTTTTTCTGCTGATTTAATTTCTATAATTTGGACAGTTTGCGGATTCAACCAATCAATCAATTACTACGGAAATTCATGTTTTTTTGTATTCATAATTAAGTTGTTTATGAACCTGAATTCTACTTAGGATTAGAAATAATGAGTATACAATTTGTTTCAAGTTCAATTTATATAACTTCCTCTGTACTAAGGAGATACAACAATCAAGATCATTATAAATAATTTTATTTGAACATGAACCAAAGTTATATAATATTTTAATATTATTTCCTATTTGATGAATATTTCTCAACTGTATTGCATTTTCTTTTAATCACGTCTGTTACTACAAGATTTTAAATAATTTTCATTCGCACATATGCAGCTCATTGCACTTCTAAAGGGCCAGTCCGTTTCTGATGAAACAAAACCTTTTTGACCTAATATAAGACAATTTCAAAACCAATTATATTTATCAATTCGTTTTGCTGAATTATCAGAAAACGATGAACTCTTAAAAACCACGAGTTCACTCATGTCAAGTTTGATTATACTCAAGGTCAATTCACTCCAAACATTTACTGAATTTTCACCAATAAATAAAAGGAAACATTTTTCAATCCTTCACGTATTCTGACGATTCATTCCTGATTTGAGGAAATATATGACAACGGTGTAAGGTTATATCGCTAAATTTTTTAGGAAAACGCCTAACATTTGGTTCCATTCGCCTAAATTGTTTTAATGTTGAAGGTTTTCTAAATACTTTTTTAGTGTACGCTCATTTCATCGCGTATCCAATTACAGTGAGTCGCTGTCAAATATCAAGGTGGGAGTTCAAAGTGGTGTGGTTAGAGGCAAAATATAAATTTGATATTTTATGTTGTATTTTGTGAGGGGAAAATCGTTGTGTTCTAAAGTTCAATGTGGGAGCAAGTTCATTTTGTACATTTTGTAGGCAGCACAAATAATCTATTCAATGCAAATTAATTGCTATTTTCCTTCTATGTTTTCTTTAATGATGATTGCTAAAGACGAATGTTTATCAATTGTTGGTTCGAGTTTTTTTTTATTGTTTTCTAAATACCGAAGTAAATATTGATTGACAGATTTTGTAATTAATTTAAATTAATCTTGACAGCAATGGACATGGTACACAAATCATGTTTTTTAGCGTCATTGTATTTTTAAAATATATGATGGAAAATTCCGTTATATTCAAATTACAATAAATTAGAGGTGGATGTGTTTGTCTATATATTTTTATATTGCGTATATATAATTATAAATGGTGAAAGATTGTCAAGATGAGAATGAATGTAATGGGTTTTCTGCCACCCTATTTTATGGGAATAGGCATGAGATTATGTAGGTATGTATGTATCTATGTGCAATATTTAATATCATAACTACTAAAATTCAAAAATCTCAAGGATTGTTGTAATAACACACTAAATATCACTTTGCAAGATACATTAAGAAAAATTATATAAAATAAAATATTTAACCTTTGCCAAATTAATAAATGATCACTATGTTTATATATTGTTTATTTTGTAACAAACAAAGGTTATATTTAAACATCGTTTCTGTGCAAACTATTATGAACGCCGCTCTCGATCAATTTTTCCACTTCAACAAAATCAATATTCATTTTCTAAACTTTTATTTAACTCTTTGTTTCTTCCTAGTGGTTTCACGTGGAAACTTTATTTATTTAAAGTTTCCCCTAGCGGTTTTGTACTGAAACCACATACAGTATGAGTTTATATCTATAAAGCTCCTTTTACCAATTTCTAGATGCGCCGCATTTTTTCCTGGAATTTTATATAATTATGTATTAGATACCTAATAGATTTTCACAATTTAGAAAAAAAAAAGTTCTCCTTTTGAGATTATGAAGAGTTTTAAGTAGTTGAAACGGATGTTGCTAAGTCTAAATAAGTGGAAAAAACGAAATGCGAATATATATTTAGGTTTCATAAAATTGTTATACAAAGCAACCAATTTGTAAGTCTCTACATATTTTGAGAAAAACGAAGTATAAGATTCTATTATTCTCAAGGACTCGTGTATAAAGTACCTATAATAAATTTACGAAAAAAAAAAACGATTTTGTTATTCATGACCTGAATTCTATTGTAATTTTTCACTATCATGCCATGGCATCTGACGTGCTCTTTATACAAATATAACTTCGTATATTTATCATCAAATTCAAACATCAAACAGCTTATGCATTTTAAAAATGTCGTTTTCCAAATTAGGTGGTATTACCTTGGTTTATTAATTTCTGTTATTTGTTAAAATATATTATTAATATTTATCATTTATTTATGTAGTTAATCATTACTAAATCATTAACGCTATCCCCCACAAATAATTATTAAAAACTACTTATACAACCAAATTCTTCCTAATATACTTTATTTCGTTTCAATTAACATAATCATGGATAGACATTTAGATAAATAAAAATCATGTATATTTAACATGATTAAGGCTATACTAAACATAAAAATACTTCGAATAATTCCTGTCGGTCAAAAATAGTGACGCCAGGCGCCATCCATGCTACAATCTGTTGTCGCTTACTTTTATTTGCCCGGAAACGCGCTGTGGATGCATGCTGATGCGACTATTCCGCTTACTAGCAAATACCCTAACTTAGCATCAAGCAGGAACGATTGCTTTCTTTGCCGTTGTCGCTGCATGCGTTCATGTTTCGAGGTCATCTGCGTTTACAACTTCTACGTTCGCTTTTGTACGTGAACATGCGCGTAATTCAAATTGTTCTCCGCTTGTGTGTCTCAAGGTCACGGTGTACATTTCACTCTTTGCTGCCTCATTGTTTTCGAGACAAATCTGTGAATATCTGTACTTGCGTTTCGTTATAACAATTGAGTCATTTGTTTTGGATATTTTCATCAGTTTATTTAACCATGAAAACTACATTTATTTGTTAAATTTGGGGAGTAATACCTATCAGGGTTAAGGGGTTGTCCACGATAAACAATCGGGTTGATATTGTTTATTTCATTTTGTCTAAGAAAAAAAACTGGTATTTTCTATTATAAATAAAAATGCATTGTTGATTTTCTGAGACGTTAAATTGCACAACGACTGTGTAAATCAGGGATAGGTTTTTAAAAAAATGTATATAACTCAACACGAAACATTCGTAATGATAGCTGTTTTTCTGATAAATATTAATAGGGGAATTATAAGTGATTAATTAATATTGATTGGTTTGTGGCAAATCTGCGGTAAATAATAAATATATTGTTTTCATTTCATAAATATCATTTATTATCTGATTTCATAATGTATTTTGAATTTAAATGAACAAACACGATGGAATCATCATAATCAATTTTTATAATATCATCGTTGTCTCTGGGTGTTCGAAATATTTAAAAAAATAATCCACGATTATACCTCCATTTCCGGTCTGAAGTGTGACGCAATCTTGTGGCGACATTTGAACTACACTTACAAACATTAATGTTAAATCTCCGAATTCGAAAGATGTTTTGGAGATAGACTTGGCTAGAGAATATCAACTGAATTTTTTCCGTTATTTACCATTTGTTTTTGGTTAGTTTGAAAGAAATTTCACATTAATTCAAACCAATGTGCACTTTGCCAAAAACCAACAATTTGTGCTGTCATATTTTCCGAACTGTCAACAACGGTGAAATAAAAATAAATTCGTTGGGGATCCAAACTCATGTGTTAAAATAACTAAAGTAAAAAAGAGAAGTTGTCAAGATTTCAAAGCATGCATGTACCACCCAAGGAGACACTAGTTCTTTTAAGGAATAAACAATTATTCTTGTGTGTTGCGCACAAAAAATGGTTTCCATATAATGTCTCGTCTACAAGAAGATACTTTTTGAAAAACTGAGACAACGAATTGGTTTGTGGTCGTATTCACTCGAGTTTGTGCTTTGTAATTGAGTAAATGGCAAAGGTAATTCAAGTTTTTGCGTTTAAGATCAACTTGTACAATAAAATCGCTTGTTAGAATTAGAATGCGTTGTAATTGATATTTCTTCGTAAATAGATCTAAATAATTGACTAGGCTCCTAAATCTTTTTTAAATAATTAAATACATTAATGTTTTATTTCATTACAAGTATTTTTAAATCAGCAAAAACTCGTCAATAACGACGGTTTTAATTATTTTTACTTCATGATAATGAAAACTGATAATAACACCACTTAAGCGAAATGTTAATTTGTGTAAAGCGAAAAGTTAGGAGTGCTTATATAGTTATGATAAAGTATAGGGTGGGCAATCTGTTGGTTTCTTTTTGAAGTGCGTGTTATTAAAACAGTTTGCAACACTGACGCGCTTGACATTGATAGATATGTAGTGTCAAATTTCCGCTGTACTCCGGTGTACTCTCTTCATTAAAGCAACAATCATTAGAACATGTTTAACGGTGTAGTTTTAATAGCAATTTCGAAAAGAAACCGACAGATGACCCATCCTATATAACGTTCGAAAACAAGACATTTAATAAATATTTGTTTATATATTTAAATACATTTCGAAAGAAATATTTATTAAAATTACTAAAATTTAAACAAAAAACCCTATTGAAAATTATATTAGATAAAGAACTGTTGACTATAATTTATAGATTAATCTTACAGAATTACAGACACGCTCAGAATTTAGTTTGCTTGCTATATAGTTATGTAATTTTGACAGTTTAGCCAACGAATTTAAGCATTAAAGCCAAAAATTAGAAATTTTAAATAAATTTTTAAACATTCTTTAGACATTTGACAAACCAAAAATGCCCAAAATATGTTTGACGACAGAATATGCTTTCGACAGAAAACAATGGAACGCAGTTATATTTCACTCGTTATTGTTTTATGTATTTCGATTTCATGGCCCGATTATGTTAATCACTATAAAATTATACTGTCAAAACATTATACAGATATTTTAAACATCTATGACAATTTGACAGTAATGTTTTCAATTGATTTATGCCATGATTGATAGTAATCATTTAATTTTTTTGTGCGACAGGTTTCATAATTCAATCACTTCAAACACTGCAATGCTGATAATTTATATTACAGCTTGTTTAAAATTAAAGACTCGATTTGAATTTGAACACATTTTCAATAACTGGAAAACAAGATGAAATAATGACGGACAATCTAAACTACTAATTGTTTTATTTTTATTTTGGATGTGTTCAGTATGTTGTTGCTCACCTTGGGTAGCAAATAACTTACAACGATTAATATTAAGTGAGGATTCATTTGAAGTCTTCCTTATTTTATACATTTTTATCAAAGTAATAAATTAGAAAGGCGTTGTTCGAATTCGACATTTGATTGTGTGTTTTCGTAAATATTCAATGCAGCTCACTTTATTCAAAGGTAAATATATTCAATGCACGACATATTTGTGTAAAGTACTAATATATTTGCAATGGATGTTATATGAGTGTCGCAAGTTTCAAGGTGTCTGTACTTTGTAGGTAACACCAATTACATTTTTGCTTACGTTTTTATGTTAGGTTTGTAAATATTTTATAAGTTTAAGCAAACTTGGTGTAGGTACTAACAGTGTACCTACATAATAAACTTTCAAGGATGAATTTCTTTTGCGTTACATGTTTGCGGTTTGTTTGATGCATGCTGAAACAAAAAATATACTTCTTGTCGCCTTTTTCAGTCAAAAGATGTAGGATAGTTATACAAAGTATAAAATATCTTTAGTGATGTTCCTAATTTAGTCAATTCGTTCCTAAATTCTTTAGAAAAAATAATTAAAAAAATATAAAACTATTATATTTCAATTTTCAGATACTTAAGAACTATATAATTGTTTATTTAATTAATTAGAACAAATATTTATCGGGAAATTACTCTTTTTGTTAGAAAACTATTCTGTTTTATAGCTCATTTGAGCCATTTTCTTATTCTGAATTTGACTTCTGAAGTTTATTTTTGAAGTTGACTTCTGAAGTTCAACAATAATTTGGTTGAATAATGGAGAATTATTAAAACTATAACTGAGTGATGTTTGAGATGAAAAAATATTAAAAACTGGTCGTTTTTTTTTTTGTGACAATAATGCAGTTTATCTTCAAACACGGTTTAATATATTTAGAGAGTTTTTCATAAAGTAAATATTATGATAAAATCTGTAAATTTATGTTATATTCTGTTTGTGACGCTGAAAAACTCTTCAAAGTTTACATAACAAAGTGTCTGGTGGCTGATGTCGTTTATATATTAAGATATGTAGTGTAAAGTCATGCATCGAAATTTTATACACGTGTTGATGTTGATTGTTTAGTCAAATAGCACAATACGAATAGAAATAAAATTCGTGAAGAATGCAGTTATACTAACCTTGTTGGAACAATAAACATAAAATATATATATATTTTGCAATAATGATATAGTAAAAGAATCAATAACAATTTAGTCTTATCAGTCAACCGTGTGTAGAACGATAACAAACGTCAAGGTAATGCATTTATAGACAGTATTAACCTAGGTCGGCACACAGACACAAACACAATATAGATAAACCTGGCATTTATTTATTCAAAATATAAGACTCATACATACATGGTTCATAATTGCATTTGCCACAAGATATTTCGAAAAAAAAACCTAGAACTTAAAGTCACTTTGGTCATATTTATTTCTCGTCTCGTAATTCTTCAATTCCTCAAACAAATAAGTGATATTTCTAATAATTATAGTCAAACTTTACGATAAGAGACACACCGTCAGAAATGACTAAATATAGTGTGAGCCATCCGTTAGTTTTTTTTTGAAGTGCGAGTAATTTCGACAGTTTGCAACACTAACGCGCTTGACTTTGATAGATATGTAGTGTCAGGCCTCCGCTGTCAGGAGAGTGACTATTATGCACATCTATGTACTGTTTACTCTGTGAAATATCAAAGCAACCGGCAACTTCGTTCGTACTTATCAATATATAGTTGTGTCCTCAATAGTGAAGTTTAATCTAAATGGTATTGTGAATTGTATTAAAAATCACTCTCTGATTAGTTAATTATTGAATCTATTAATTGTTATAGATAACATTTAATAATGGAAAATTTATAAAGTATAACAATATTTAATTTGGTCATGTTGTATACTACTTATGCTAATTATAATAACATAGTAAAGAAAATTAATTACTTATTTGGATAAATGTGTGCGCAAAGCTAAAGTAAATTCAAAAGAAATAATAATTGTGTTGCTCAAAGTTTGTGTAAAGTATACGTATATACAATAATATTTACTGGTATACGTTGTAAAATAAATATACGAAGCGTGATTTTTATGCTAATAGTTGCATCTGTTTGCCATATTTCGAAATATTATCTGTTGTAACATATAACAAGTTAATATTTGAATAATAAAACCTGCTAATTTTTAAAATATGATTCCAAACAAAACCGTATATGCATATGATTTAACTCAACATTTATTTTAGAAAAAGAATTAATATGAAAATAAAATATATCTAATTTTATACAATATATAATAAAACGTGTAAGGTACATTTTAGATTTCAGTTTAATAGTGTATATAAGATTAAAAATGATCTAAAATTAAATGTTTTTTTGTTATACAATATTTATAAATAACTATAACGTCAAGAGTTTTTATAATTATTTAATTATATTTATTTATTTAACCTTCACAGACATTTAACAATGATTTAAAAAGAATATCAAAATAACAGACATCTCTATTGTTTATAAAATAAATATTTAATGAAATTAGCATTGTATCTATATAATGTGAGAAATTGTATATGCCACAATGATAAATGATTCAAAACGAAAAATTTACGAAAATAAATATAAAGTATCTATATTAACAAAAATGTCAAAAAACCGATTAGATCTAATTTTTTGCAAATCTGCCATATGACGACCAGAAAACATTATTAGAAGATAATTTTCATGTGTTGTTAATTTCATTTACACTGTTAGTTCGCTCTGTATTTGAAAATCCGTTAATAAATATAATTAATTTCGTTCCCTTGCCGTAGTACCTATGAATGTCAAATAATGTAAATTTATATTTCTTATTATTATCTTGGTATTTAAAGATTCTATAAACAGTAAAGACATCTTTGCTTGTCAGTTTAATTTTCTTAGCGTTACTTATATAATTTAATTAAAAATTTATATATTATATATATATATATATATATATATATATATATATATATATATATATATATATATATTATATATATATATATATATATATATATATATATATATATATATATATATATATATATATATATATATATATATATATATATATATATTATATATATATATATATATATATATATTCTATTTTTGCAACTAAGCAACATGAGTTAACAATTATTTACATAAAAATATATATGCAGAATAGGTATTATGTCGAATATCGTGTCCGATATAATATGAATATATTGATTGGCATTCTCTTTCATTGTTCGAATAAAATTACAACGTTGATTGATGACAACAACGAATATTATATTGATTGATAGATTGTCGAACGCCACGTCGCGTCGCGTCTTAAAGGAAACCTTTGGTTGATGATAACGTCGACAGACGGAGAAAAAGAAACGAAAAATACTCGAAGTAAAAGTCACCATTCGGGTTAGGGTGTTGTTTGTATAGAATTCATTTTAGATGAAATAGTTGATCGATATTTGGCAGTGATAGTATATTGGAATGTATACAGCTGAAATGGCGTGATATAGTGTCTATTTATATATATTTTTAGAAAATTCGTATTTTTATTTCAATTATTAATGCGATGACGACCTTCGGTTCATGAATATAAATGTGTTGGTTAGCAAGCGAGAATTAATTGTTATATAATATCTAATTAACGGTGTTGCTCTTTTGAGTGACTGGTTCTGGAGTTATCCAGAATATAATCACTTGAAATCTCATGTAGTACAAACTTTGTAATTTCTATCTGTATTGGAAGTTTATGAAGTTTAACACCCATATATCGTTTAATAAACACATTTTTATGAAGATCAATCCGCATGACATTTATTTGACATGAAAATCCCTGAATCACAAATTTGCATTTTGTTGTTTGTTTTGAAAATTTTATTAAATGCATTTTTCAATAAATGTAAATACAGATATAATAATTCCGTTTATTTATAACTGATTACAAGAATGTCTCCTTTATTCAGATAAATGCATATGTGTATTGGTTTTATTTTCTTTTATATGGCTAAACATTTTAATTACAAGATTTTCTATATCATTTATTACATGTTTATTGAAATTTGACTGCTGTTGGTTATGTTGTTAATATTTATGAAGTCCGACATAAATAATTATAAAATAAATGAGCATACAATCACGAATGAAAATTATGTTATTTGATTCATCCTAAAATCATTGAAAGTATGCCTTAAGGCTTGATTTTGTGGTTTAGTTTAAAACATGCTGTAATCGGAAGTCTCAGTCAGATATATTACTTAAAACATAGTGCATGTGTAAGAGTGAAATAGCTGCAGAAATTTAAACGTATGGCAGATATGTGCTGTTTCCCTGTCAAATCCAGTTGGCCAAATTAACATTCAACATAACGTCGCTCACTATTAAGCAACTCTGAACTGATCAAATAATTAGGCGAAGCAAAGAATGATATTTACTGCAAGATGAATTTTCATTCATAACTTCGGAAAGTTATTTGAATATTTTAATAATTAGGTTGGCTAATTTAAAAAAAGATCTAATTATGAGTTTCTTTTTGTTTTCCATTAACAAATTAGATATAGATAAGTACGATCCATAATATAATCGTTAAGTGTCTTCTAAATTCATTTATTAGAAATTTTATATTCTACGACAATTAATGTTTAACCTTACACGAAATACTGTTGAATTTCTATTTAAAAACCTTAAATATCAGTTCTTTAGACGATGAACATTGTGTGTATCAGTTTAGGAACTCGAAAATTTAGAGATGTTGCTATGGATATGCTTTAGATTATTGCGATTTAAATCAACCAATGAGATTAGAGAATGATGTTAAAAGCTTTGTTATGTCACTAAATCTAACCAATCAGAATATATTTCAAAAATTACGCGGAAATCTAAAACATATTTTAACTTAATTTTGAATGGTTTTTTTGAGGTGGTCATGACCACGAAACCGACCACGAAATTACGATTTCAGTATCGATATTGTTATTTAAAAAAAAAGTGTTTTCGCGTTATTTGTAGGTATACCTAATTAATGCACCACCATAAATTAGTTTGTGCTTCCTATGATGAATAGTGTCTCAAAATAGATAAAAATTGGATACCTATATGTGTTTTCAGAACCTATTTACTTCAGTTTTATACCTAGTAGTATATGTGTAGACACTAGATAACAAGGCAAAAATATTCGTTGAAATAGCAACTTGATGATTACTATACTTTCTGTTATTCTACGTATATGAAAGGGTAGATATATATTTAAGCTGCATTCATACTGATTGTAGTAATCAAACGGTTGATTATACTGCTGTAGTCATGTCATTGTCAGACAAGCAAAAAAAAAAAGAAAATGATGAATAGGAATGAAAGGGATAGTGTTTCATGATTGTTCTGTGACGCGTTACTTTCATACAATGGTTCAGATGGGAATTGTTGTGTAGCAAACGGGGCTGTTCTGGTATATAGATCCACCCGCGACAAAACACACATACATGCACAACAAAAACATACAAAACCATGCGACGCGCCGTCCCTGAAAACTAGCAAACTCGGCACTCGGCAACACACTTCGCCGAGACCGATCGTCTGTCAGTGTGTCTGCGGCCGGCGTCGCGTCCAAATAGGTTAACGGGCGCTTGAAACTACGGTGCTCTGAAACTGCCATACATGTTACCATCATAACAACTGAAACTATAACATCACAGGCGTATCATATTGATTTTCGTTGTGGTGTTTTGTAGTGCTGTGAAAGTGATATTGCGCTTGGTATCCCAATTTCAAGTTCTATATATTAGTGCGTTGAAAATCGAAAGTAATTCGGTGAAAAATGTCACATGGTGGTTATAAGATTGTGGAATTTTTATGCGGTGTTACTGTCTGTAATAATATCTAGTGTTTACGTTGTGTGATTTTTTTTTATCTGTGTAATTTGCGCGCGAGACGTATAAGAAAATGTTGAAAAAAGATAAGCCTATGATGTCGGTGACAGCTATCATACAAGGTGCCCAAGCGCAGCATTGGGGCCGTGGGTTACCAGGTAATTTTTTAAATCACCATTTCAAGTCGTTATTTCATAGTCAAAGACATAATTTGTCCCCAAATTCACTAATGTTTCCATTTGTAATAAACAATGATACAATAATATTCAACCTGATCGAACAGGCTTCGGTAAAATATATACATACATACATACATATATAAAAATAGTATTTATAATAATTCTGAGCAGTGCAAAGTAGTAAAACAAATAAATTAACGAAATCGAATCTATTGTTTATATTTTTAAAAACAATAATATTTATAAATAATATTTTATGTTTTTCTTCTCTTATTTGAGACAAAGTAGTATGAAATATATTAATTTTAAGATTTGCGTAAGCAACTACTTAAAACATGTTCGGATAGATTTTGAGGGTGAGCCAAGTACAGATAGGGATGTGCTTTTTAATAACTTAAGAAAACTACAAGCTTTTAATGCAAATTTAAATTTTATTTCCTAAAAAAGTCCAATATTAAAGCAGTTTGAAATACTATGTATGTATATGATAACTTTCGCACTCGAGAATAGTATATTGAAAAAAATAGATTTAGGCGAACTTTCGCACTATATCCGCTATTTTGACCAGTGAAGACACGTGCCGTATTTTATGAATGAACCATAATGTTTTGGTTCATTGCGACAATTCGTCTATTTTAATTAATTACTACTACTAAACAAAACAGTCTTTTGCGCTTACTTTCATTTTTTAACCCTTTGTTTCCTAATGGTTTCACGTTTTAACCTGAACTTTATACATTTATTTGAAGTTACTTAACGACTTTGTACTGAAACCAGATACAGTGTACGTTTATATGTATTATAGTATATTTTAGATCTCTTGAGTTTTATATAATTATCTCATATTTATGAAGAAAAATTGAATTAACATATTTTTAATCTGGCAATAAATGGTTAACTAATTTTTTTTATTTAAAAAATTGTTTATAATTTTTAGTAATTATAATAGAAAGAAATAGAGCTTTAGCAATGTTGCTTTAATACATTCGTAAATATAAACAATTTCCAATGTTTTCTCCTGAGACATTGACAAATTGGTTGTTTTTTTCCTACACAGGCGTATCAGCATATCAAAACGCATTTGATTGTTATAACTGCTTGTTTGATATGAATGTGTTTTGTACCATTTACCCAAAATGTCAATTACAATAGCTCCCACGCTTCCCGTTGTTACGACCGGATTTGATTGCTTTTTAAAAATGAACGTTCCGTCGTTCCAACAAGCGAAACTACATCCAGTTGCTAGAATAGCAGCAGGAATTTTGTTTAATAGCTTTGGCTGTCTACTGAAAGGGAAAATTACTTTCTGATTTCATGTGTTCTAATAATACAGAAACGAATTTACAAATGCATAAAGTATTTCATGACGTAATACGCATTTTGTCGTTAACATTTTTGTGCTTATCAGTTTTTATTATATTTTTTTGTACACAAAAATGTTGAACTATACTATTTTAATGGAACAAAAAATGGATCAAATTGGGGCACACACACACTCACACACACACACACACATATATATATATATATATATATATATATATATATATATATATATATATACATATATATATATATATATATATATATATATATATATATATATATATATATATATATATATATATACACATACATATATATATATATATATATATATATATATATATATATATATATATATATATATATACATACATACATACATACATACATACATACATATATATATATATATATATATATATATATATATATATATATATATATATATATATATATATATAATTTCTTTGATAATAAACGTGTAGTGTGTTCGAATTTTTAAAGTTCGAATAAAGTGATAGTTAATTGAACTTGGTTTAATATATAAGTTGATTCAAGTAAACCTCAACATTTAGTAATTTTTATGTTCAATATCGACTGTTAAACATTGACATGCATTCGAATTGCACGCAACCAGGTTTAACATTGAAATTCGAGCAGTACTATATGAGTGCGAAATTTAAACTGCGATAGGCACTTAACAAAATAAAAGTTCTATGGTTTTGTTGTACAGGCTTTACATTGTGGATCTTTAGGATTGACAGCGGCAAAACATAATTTCAATAGTAGCCGTAAATTATAAGAAAGAAATTACTTGATTAATTCTTTAAAAAAAAAAAATGAATGTTCATGATTAATTATTAATTAAACATTAACGGAATGCATTTGTTGTCTAAGGATGTGTTGAAAATAAAATAATAATTAGTACCAAATTTCTGTATCTATGGTGATAAATATGGGGAGTCCGTGGTCTAGTCGTTAACGCTTCTACCTCATGGTATAAGAACTATAAAGTTTGCCTAGTTCGAATCCCGCCTAGGTCAAATGAAATGTTTCACCTGTGATTTAATTCGGTAAAGCGATACTTCGGTAGGTTTCTCCGGGTACTCCGGTCAAACTCCGGTTTCCCTGTCTAATAAACACACACACATACAAGCGACTCAAAATTTCAGAATTCCATTCAATACAAACAAATACAGGGAGTTGATGTCGGTCAGGTTAGGTTAGGTTAGGTATATTAGTCACGACTAACATCGGCCACACACGCTGAAGAGAGAATATTTCCTATAGCGGCGCACACAATAATAATAATAATTTGAAATATATGCTTCTTTACGATCTGACGATTCTGAATCCAGAAAATTGGTCGTTTCTATTTAAAACGAACTTAAAAGCTCATCTTCAGAGACTAAAGATTCAGAATACAGAAAATTAGTCGCTTCTATTTAAAACTAAAACTAAAAAGTGCATCTGAAGATTCAAAGTCTAGGAACTCAATTATAAACATAAACTTTGCTGCAATATAGAAAGCAATTTTTTTGCACGAAAACTTGCAAAAAATAACAGTTTGTTTACAGAAAATACACATTGACGAGTTCAGTGTGGACGGACTGCTTAGTAAAACACGTGGCACTTATTTAGTGCGCACTAAAAGGCTGCAAAAAAACTTATTTATTAGAAGTTAGTGCTCAATTTTGTCATGGAAAACGCTAAAACTAAATTATATAAAGTTTAACCTAAGTTGTATACAATAAAATTATCACAAATCGAATGTAATATATTCGAGTGTCGAGTTTTAATAAGAACATTTCAATCAATCCATTGTTTGTATAGTAAGTACTGATTTACTTACTGATAATGCAGATATCTTTTATGATATTATGAATTAAACGCATACGCAAGTAAGATCTAGATAATACATTTTCTATTGTATACTTTTTTAATTATTATTATTATTTTTTATAAAACTATATATGACGAGTTTTATCCTGCATATTTGGTAAGAATAAAAGATATTTTTCTTTTTAATGTCGTTAAATTGACGAATGGTTATATAAGTAATGTTCTATAATTATTGTACAGGATATGAGTTAAATCTAGTTGTGAATATATTATGTTAAATCAGGAATAAGTTGAAATTGATATAAACTTATCTTATATGCGGGTAATTTAGTATCACTGATGCTTTATAATAACGTCATTGAATTATACAGGTTTTTTTTTGTTTGATAATTAAATTTGCATTTATAAATGGCCGCACTTTTTATTGGCTATTATAAACAATTAAATTTGGTATTAATGTTTCCGGTTTTCAAATAAATGTGTTTAGTCTTACGAAATCGAGTTTTTATTTCATGTTTTTATTTTCCTTATAAAAATACTCATCAATATAAATTATAACTTGATATGGATAGAAAACTTTGCAATATTTTATTAAATGAAATTCAAGGATAGGCTATTGTATTATATTCAAATAATACAATAGTCGCCTCGGTTATCTGATGATGGTTAATTAATTAGCCAAAAACCGATCGAAAAAAATTCAATAAAAAACGTTGTGGAATCAAGAGGTTTTCAACCCCTTTTTCATCATATAAAAATTAACAACTGAGTTAAAACTTCAATATGCTTATGGCTTGTCTTAACTAGGTAAAAATTATTATAATTATGAGTATATAAATACGTAAACCAGCAATGATTAACGCGTGTAGATAAGTGGTAGGAAATAACTAAATTAAACATTCTCCGAATAAAGTTCATTTGTGTTTGTGTAATCGGACATAAAACAGTTACAATAATTCTTATTTTTATCTTATTTTATAAAGATTTATTGATATTTAGTACATAGAATTCTTCACAAATAACACATTTTTTGGTGGAGGGGATTCAAATCACACTGTGTTAAAATTGATAGTTTGTTATTATTAAACTGTTATACAATTTTATAAGTATAGTTTTTTCATCTTATATATTGTTGATAATAAAACATTTGCTCAGAAAGTTTTATAGCGTTTGTATTGTCTTTTGTTTATTGTAATTATGACGTCATAGTATGGTTGTTCTAAAAAAGCTACACATTTTGATTGTTTCATAAAATATATCTTGTCCCTCAGAAACGTAAAGAATTATATATCTAAATATATAATGAAAGTATAAAGTATCATTTAATATACAGTTTCTTTATGAATTTATAATTTTATATGGTTGGTAAATCAGTTTAACCTTCACTTAAACCAAAATCATTAACCATAAATATCCCAATTCCATCCGGTATTCGATTGAGAAACCACTGAACTATAACATAATAACAACGATCATTTTGAACGCACGCTATATAGCTAAACCTGACCTTGCACAATAGTAGCCTGCTGGTACTGCCGCCGCCGCGCACAGCGCCACTGCGGTTATTTTTGAAACTAACCATTACAAAAAACCGGCAAACATATTTAGCGAGCACATATATATATATATATATATATATATATATATATATATATATATATATATATATATATATATATATATATATATATTTATTTATATATTTATTTTTATTTTTTTTCGGTCATAACTATGAGACTAGACATGGATTGGTGCATTAAATTATGCTAGCCAGCAGGCCACATACCTCGCACTCTAGACGTGGTCCATAATAAATAAAAATGATACTAAATAATATGCAGGATCGCATCGCATCGTGATGCACCAAAATAAATTTTCGATGTTTATGCATCTCAACCCACATCCCACCCGGTTGTTATTTACAGGACGTTGTCACCATTGAAGTGTTTCTTTTTATTTGCACATTTGAGTTGAACAATTTTATGTACCTAAATGCAAAAATGTATAATTGTGTATATGATGAATGCCGTCTGGAAAGTTAGTACCTATGACAAAAATAATAATTTTATTCACTTTTTCACTGTGTATTATGCGATACAAATACAATACGTCTGCGAATTTCAGATATTTACTAAAACGTGCCGTAACGCTTTTTGAATACATAACTTATATATTATTTACTATAAAATTTATAAACAAGTATGAAACTTGAAACTTTTTCAGTCTATTCTTTACTTATATGTTAGACTGATTCAGAATCTGACGATTCTGATATAAACAAGCATTGGCGAAGCCAATGCTCAGAACACGCCTTCGGTGACTTAAAATTGCATAAAATGGTGAAATTTTGTAAAAATATATATAAAATGATTAAACTTAACGACTCTAATTTTAATGTTACCTATATACATTTGTTTTTGGTATCATCAAAAATGTTCTTAAACGCATTTTAGGACCCAATATATCCTGTATTGGATTTAAAATACTAACCACACAATTTGATTTAACATATAAAATATTCTATAAAACTGAATTCTTAAAAAAATTAGAAACCATTTTACTACTATCGATTTAAAATAAATAACATATAAACTAAAAATAAATAGAACGCATATTTTCGTTTGTGACAGTGCCCTATTGAAAGACAATATACAGAAAATTATTTTTGTAGTTATAATAATAATTCACGATGGCTAAGGGCCAAAAACAAACATAGAAAGAGTCCTGTTGGAAAAATCAAGCAACCTAAAGCCGGTTGCATAAGGTCACTAGGTCCTAAACGCTTCATTTACGAACGGCACATTTTTAAAATACATCACACAACCAAATGTGCTTTAACCTATATGAAAATAGGGCATCTATCAACATTACCATATTTTTTATAATTAAGTTAAATAGCCTACTAAGATTTATAATACTGATAAGAAATATTTCAATATTTATTAATATTATGAGAATTTTCTTATGATTAATAGGTTTTTTGTAATATGTATATATATATAGGTATTATTTATACAGATAAATATTTATTTAATTAATATCGATTTTGCGTTTCTTCCTAAACAATTATTAGTTATATCTATGACGTAATAAATTCAATAGAAGGAAAATTTGAAACAATGAAATGTTGTTCTAAGAAATAACACAATGATACAAGTTAGGAGTTTAATGTTTCAATAGTTATTACTTTCTTATTTGAAATAATAAGTAATTACGAAAATCTAAGTCGAGATTTGAACTGTAATATCCGTTTTTTAAGCGCCTTCTTGCTCTAGCTTATGATTGGTGTTGGTGCATACCAAACTATTAGAATTTTGGGGTGAAATATGATGAAAGATTTATTTATAAATATTTTAGTTGCTAATTTCTAGTGATGGTATTTTTGATGCCTGTTTAGTGCAAAAGAAATTGATTTCTATGTATAGCTGCTGTCATCCTATTGCTTGTAATACAAATGTATGTAAATATTGAATTTGGTTGAATGCCAACGGAATCGTCGTCTGAAATGAATAATATTTTCAAATGCGAAACTCTTTTGTAATAAATACCAAACATCAAACAAATAGCAATAGCGTGGTTATATATTTTTATTTTCCTAAACGAAGTAGTACTGTAATCACGAAAATACCATATTCGAGATTTTAACGGAAATATCCGTTTTGAACGTCTTTGATTCTATATTGACTATTTTCACCATAACGCCTATTTGTCACTCAATAGTGTACTGTCCACTTCAGATAGTTATTTAATTTGTTGTTTCTAAGAAAATTATGACGAGAAAAGGTTTTATTTTCTGAATTTTATAGCACAATTTTCACTGCTTTTCATGACGCGCATGTACTTCTAAAACGTTATATCTCTTTGAACAGTATTAATTTAAAACACCACACCGATCATTAGTTCAAACGTCTCTTTAACATTTTATGATACTTCGCTTTGCTATATCATAAAGGGTAAATATAAGGATCATTACTTATGTACCTAGATGAAATAAAACGTTTGAAAAGCGAAATTTCAGTTTCCTTTGTGTTTGCTTGTGCTGGCAATAACAACTCGTTAATTATGATTGGCGTAAATTTTATTGTTGAAAATATTTAAAAAAACGAAGCAAGTTCTTTGATGTAGACATAAATGTCAAATGGAATCACTAATTGGCAACACTAGTGTTTGTCAGGTAGTTTGGAAAACAATTAAATTTAATTGATATAAAATGATATTTTTATCAAGTTAACGCGACAAATATGAAATAAATGTTTATTTGAAGATGTAAAGATATTTTAAATTAGTATATAACTATAATTGTATTTAGGCCCAATTGTAGGTTATGCAATTAACAATTATCTCTATCCTCTAGTTTCTTAAGGTCAATTCATAGTTTACTTATCGTACACCAACCCGGGGGATACTCAATAAATAAATCTTAACAGTCAATTCATAATTTTTCTAAAGTAAGCGTCCGCAACGAAGAATAAGCGCGCTTCCTGCGCAATCGAGTATGTTCGTTACTTACTCGTGCGTCATCGTTGTAGTTGCCACTACCGTATTTACATACCGGTACCTATTTAATTTATTTTATAGAATTTAACGCTGATTTTTACTTTCGTTGCTTTTCCTAACTTTATATTTAATTTTCAAATATTCCTTTTTGTTTAGTCTATAAAAAAGAATATTATACGGTAACGGAGAATCCGACGGAACTATGTGTTGCATACATGCCTATGTTTCGTTGTGACGACGTACGGTATATATAAACTATAAATCGACCTTTAGGTCTAGATAAAATTATAAATCTAATCTAAATAGCATTTGCCCTATGTGTGAATGGCAAACGCAACTATAGCTACAGTGATACAGAAATGGCGCCACATTTAATTATGAATGCTTACTTATAAATCGATTATACTGCTAAGACACGAATAAATTTCATGTGCAATTGATGCCCCGGCAGCGATGGCGGTAACCTTGTGAAATATTTCTACTTGAACGCGTGCAATTCTCGTTATTATAATATTACACTTACCCGACCGAGCTCAAATATGCTGAACTTAATAATCGTTTCGTTCTACCAGAGTGGTAATGAGAATTTCAGGACAGTGCATTCGAAACGCTATCAACTTTCAAGTTTTTTCATTCTACCCATAACATAATTCTTCCAAGAACGAAAATGACTTGTGTAAACTGTTGTAAAATTATTCTTTTCATATGATTTATTTCATATCCGAATCGTTTAAAGTTAAGTCTAAAGCGCTGGTTTTTTTTTAATGGACTTATAATGGCATTATTATAATTTTCGTTAGGGTTATTTGATAGATTGTTTTAGGTTTATGTCAAGTTTAGAATTTAGATGATAAAACGGAAGTTGTATTTCAATATTTGCATATATACTTACATGTTAATGACAAAAATATTTAAATGATAATTTATGTATATATATATATATATATATATATATATATATATATATATATATATATATATATATATATATATATATATATATTATAGAACTATTTATTATGGTAAACGATTGTCTAAAATAATACTGTTACTTAGCCAATGGTCAAGAAGCATCTAGTAAAGATTTGGCTCAATATGTTTCATCAAAAACATTTTTGGGATCATAAATTTAGTGACAACAATAATAAAATGGAGTTAAAAAAATATAAATAATCAAGTTTATAAGAAATCAATAAAAATATTTTTTTATATTTCTGTATAAATATATACTGCGTCGTATGCGAATTAAAATTTAATTGGTTTGTTGTTATTAGATGCTATTTAGAGATATAAAATTAATTGTGTTTTAATTATGAAGTCGTTAACGATATTCCTTTTTATAAGAATTTAATATATAAACTTTAGATAAGACTCAAAAGATGATGCATGTCGAGATGTTTGTATTACAAATATCGATATTGTTTAGATTTCTAATTTATAGTTAAAATCAATAACAGTGTATCGAATATCAACAACAATTTCAAAATTTTAATTATAAACTAGCGGCAATTCGTCATTAATAACGATTTTATTATTTTCTTATCTTTTTTTAAAATGAAAATCAATAATGAAAAACAACTGCATTGCGAAATTTTCATTCGTGAAAAGCCAGGAATGCTTTATATATTCATGATAAAATAAGAAACCGAAACGTCCAACATTCAAATAAAAACTTACCTATGAATTATTACGTATTTAGGCTTGTTTTTATAACTTACTTATTTCGCAAAATTTATTTATAAATATATATATATATATATATATATATATATATATATATATATATATATACATATATATATATATATATATATATATATATATATATATATATATATATATATATATATATATATATATATATATATATATATATATATATATATATATATATATATATATATATATATATACTATATATATATATATATATATATATATATATATATATATATATATATATATATATACAAATAAAATATAAGTGCTTTGCGAAAAGACCCTGCTTTTTTCTCAATTGTCACAAATGCCTCGCAATCAGACAGGTAATATCAAATCTAATCAGAACAAAATCAATGATGAATTAATATTTAGTTTATCAATCATTGGAAGTATATTTGAAATATGACACATCGCACTTGTATATTTTATTACGTGATCATTGCATTTTTTTACAGTTTTATTTTAAATTCTTATTTTTAGCCGTGACATCAGCGAGGTTAGTGTAATATCTTGGCGTGATAATGTCCTAAAAATTATATGAAGTTCATGAAACGCAAACACACAAAAATGAACATTAAAAAATGAGCTTGACACATTAGTAGCTAGGATTTTTAAATAATTAATTAATGTTTCTATAGTTGACGACGTATACGACGGAACTTTAATATTTATATGTGGCACGTGCTGCAATAATTATAAAACATTTGTAATAATTTAAATATAGCCGTTCACTCAAGTACCCACCTACTTCATTTATATGTCATAGAAACAAATCTGGAAAACACCAAATAATAATGTACTTCAACAAAATTCTATAGTCGATAAACTTTACTATAGGGGACACAGATTTGTACTTCAAAGACTGGCGATTGCACACTAGTCAACAGTGTATTATATTTATTTGTTTAATTAAATTTGTTAAATGTTTCGGTGAGATTAGTAAGTCGTACAGGGCCCCTAAAGGGCAAGTGTAACATTAGGTAAGAACAAAATTGATAGGTAAAGTTCAAATGAGGACGTGAGATTATTAGGTTTCGGAGGACAAAATCGTAGTTTAATAAATGGCGGATACATCTATGTGTAGTATCAATGTAACTCTACTAAAAGATCTACAATGCACAAGCGCGGTATATATTTTTTTATCATTTTTGAGGATGTGTCCCTTATAGTAAAGTTTAACTTTTAAAACTTTATAGTCAGAAATAATCGTATCAAAAAATCTATTGTACATAGGAAAAAATTCGTTATTCACCTACAATTTATTTAGTCATAAAACACATTTGCAATGATGACGTTCTAGTAGTAATATTTATTCAAATGAGGAAAAAATTAACATTAATTAAAAATGTACCAATAATGTCTAAATTCTAATTTAAATTACGTCTCAATCAATGAATTTTCTAAGGTTTATTAATAAACGTATATCCGTGTACAGATACTTGATTTGACAAGACAATATTTATTTATCGTGTTACTTTTAAACAAATTAAATATGACAGTGTATACACCACAGATTGAATGCGAAAGATAAAAAAACCAGAAAATAAATAACAAGATTGGTTACTATTACTACAGCAAATACCAATCCAATCTCTGATCTTTTTGTGGGTGATCGTATTTGTTTGTTTTTTTGTGTTCAATACCATGTAATATCCGTGCTATAAAAGTGTATTTGAAAATTCAAGGTCTACACACTTTTCGAATTATAAATGCAAATAAATTTTGAATGTCAAATATTAATAATATTCCCATACATCCTTTACTAAATATACCGGACGGGGGACGGTTGATATGAAACTTCTCAATGTCATTCGTAAAATGTTATGTATTATAATTAATAGATTCATTATTAAGTTTCAAAAAATTAAACCCACATTTTAATTATATAAAATTTGTGCAGTAATGCTTTTTTTGTGTAGGTAGTGTTATCTTACATACATACATAACTTCATGCCTGTTCTCATCAAATGGGATGGTAGAAACCCTATTTTACATCCATTCACATCTTGCCAATTTTTTGCTATTAACTGTAACTCGTAAAAAATAATAATCTCTATAAAATCTCTCATCTTCTCATAAATTAATAATATAAACTACAGTTCGTCTTTTGTGTGAAAAGAATAATATAGTGTAAGAAGAAAATCGAGTATAATCATGTTGTCCTTGTCTCTGATTAAAGTTAAATCAAAGATATAAGATTCCATTGAATTTGTATAATTATGTTTGTTATTGTTGTAATTATTTCAATGAGAAGAATTTCTTACTGATTAATTGCAGGCATAAGAAAGGAAATATGATAATAATACAACGTTGTTTTGCGTATATTAATGAACAGTAGGCCTTGAAATATAATTAGTTTTTCAATTTGTAGTAGATAATTGATGATTTTCCTTATTTGTCAATATGATAGTGTTAACTATCGATGTGTAAGCAAATACATCAATGCTATATTGTTGAAGCCTTTGTAACCAATTTTTTAAGAAATACATGTCTAAATTCCATTAAAATATACATAGAATCATATAAATAAATTGTAGTCCAGAAATGCAGGCAACAACCTTACGTCATTTTGTAACTAAAATCTGTTAAAAACTTATCAACATGAAATTTCCTGCTGGCTTAAAAATTATTTAAAATAAAATAAACTGTTGTTCAATTTTATTGCCCATCTTAAACTAATTTGGTATTTCTTTGTTGTAAGACTGTCACGGATTTGTATGCTTGCCTTACCAGATTTGTAAGTTACACCACATTTTATTCAAACTCTAACCGCTATATTCTTAAGAAATTTTAACGGTGGTTTTGACATATATTGTTAATTGTTTCTATGGAAATGAAAAATGGTTTTTAAAATTATTCGAATATGAATTTTAATCGTGACATCAACTTATTAAGTTTAGTAAGTTACAGAATAGTACTTTTGAAAGTGTAGATGTGAATGCTGACTGAGATATAGCTTCAGGTTTAATATCATGTGTCGTAAATTTTCTTTGAAGTCAATCTAGTCTTATCCGTTTCCCACACAATGCGAAATAATAAATTTTCTTTTCAAACTTACTTTCATTACGCTGCGGTTTCAAGTTATTTGATGTGATTTAGTTAACACGCCCATTATTGATTGTTGAACAATGAACTATTAGGTTCAATGTTCGGTATTAAATATTAATCCTTACATTACATTACCTTGAAATTATACTAACATTATACAATACAATCCCAGGTATATTGATCAGTTTTCAATATCACAAGTAAATAATAAAATTCTATTGAATATTTTATCGATTCAAATAACATTGAAAAGTGTACACATTAAAAATGCATCAACAGTCCTAAATAAATAATAAGTTTGCTATTTGACGTAATTTAACTAAATATACAACTTATATTGATTGAGCCCTCCTCCTCTCCACACATATTCTAAGTACAAAATAAAATATTTCTGCGAACGGCTCTAAATTTTAGAGATTACGCTACAAGAAAACACTACAGGGGCAAAATACACTGTAATACCAAAAATACAAAGCTAAAGATGATTTTTAGATTTGTTAGAAGAAATTACTGTTATAGTATACTGTTATATTTGAACATACATTTATATAAAAGTGGTACGAATTATAAACCAAGACTTTGCATTGTTACATCATATTCAACTAACTTTTCTGCAAGTCTTTTCGCGTTATTTGCATGAGTTTGTTCCACTTCAGTATGCGCTGGCAACTCAGCAGCAATTTTCAAGTAATAACGTGCTCTATAATACATTCCCATTTCATAGGAACACCGTCCTAGCATGTATACATTTCCAATAAAGAAACGCGGTTTGAGTTGCTCAGCTCTTAAGAAAAATTCATATGCTTCATTGTAACTAGAATCTGGGGTCTTGTAGTAGAACCAATGAGCGAGTTGTCGTTGGAACCAAGTTAGTTTAGTCATCTCATAACACCAATAACCTATTTCAAAAAGGTGTTAGATCTATTTTAGTAAATCAATTACAAACTACAACATACCTTTGTTCTTACCTAACATATACAACACTGAAGGATCATCCGGTTGACATTCTAATGATTTAAGTAAGTATTTCTTGACGTCAGGAGCTGCTCTGACTCGGGCGACAGTTCCATTCAATCCAGCTTTGGCGTCCAGTAGTATTGCCATCCATTTATGGACTTCTGCATGTGTGTTATCAAGTTCTAATGTTTGTTGAATTAGAGCATATGCTTCCAAGATCATATTTTCGGCAATTTGTTTCGACGTGCCTGCATTCTGGGACATTTTATGCAGCGCCCTGCAGATACGCCATTGGATTTCAACGTTGTTGTGGTATTGAATACGATTTAATGTTTCATAAACTTCTAAATATTTTTCGTCATTATAAAGTTGATCGGCTTCTTCCAGTAGTTCGAGAATTGATTTGGTTCCCCAGTAACGCGTCGTTTTTTTTGGTACGTCGTGCTCGAACGGATTCAGGTAATTGATGATGTTTGTGAGTGATACAAATGAGTAAATGAACGAATATTGTTGATGTTTCATTACCAGTTGGTTCTTTGGTGTTGTTGTAGTTCTGTATTTGTTTATTGTTTTGTAAAGGCGAAATATGTTTGTGATGTTTTGTCGAATGTAATGAAACATTTAGGATGCTTTTTGGCCAGTTAATTTTTGCTTATTGTCTTCGGTTTTACGTGTTTATTATTTTATAAACACGTAGAAAATCTTGATTAATGTTATGAAACATTTAGGACACATTGAATTTATGTAAATGATGGAAGAAGCCGAAATGAAAATGACTTGACAATTAACTTAAATTGACGTATCTGTGAAAACAAATAAATATTTTTTTTTTACATCTGATGTTTTTACATGGCTCTCTTGAATTACGCGAAGTAACAAGAACAAGATATAAACGAACATCTTACGTAGCATAATATACGGAGAAATGCATTGTTTGAAACGAACGAAACTAAAAATACTATTCTCGAATAGACACGTGATTCGAATTGTAATCACTACACCAGTGATATCTATTCTTCCATATAGGTACACTTTTAGAATAAAACATTGAGAATATAATGCTATTTGATTTGATTTAATATTCAGTGGATTTCGCTTCAGGTGTTAAACAATAAATAAATTTGAATCAAACATAATTGTGTGTTATGATTACATGTTAAAATTTCGACCGTAATAATACAGATTTACTGTATGCGTGAATGCTTGTGTGAATGGTTGCGTAAACTTGTAACGGAAATTATGTTTGATTACCATTATAATAAAGGAAACCGAGCTTTGCATTCTTGGTACAGCTGTAATTTTCGCATGCTTGTTTTGTTATTATTGGTTTTCGTTATTACGAGATATGAAAATAATAAAAATTTACGTGTTTGCGTTACTAATATGTTATTTTTGTTTTTATTTCTAGTAATGGTAAACATGTCAGCGTATAACGAAAGAAATTGATTAATGTTTAACGATGTTATATATTATCATGATTTCGCTGTTTTGTATTTTCAAATATGTATGAAGTTTAATATCTATTTTTAGTGTTTATTTCAGTTGATAAATATAGGAAGGTCCATCTATTGGTTTCTTTTTGATGTGTATGTTATTTCGACAGTTTACAACACTGACGCGCTTGACATTTATAGATATGTAGTGTCAAACGGCTGTAAAAACGTTTAACACTACATATCTATCAATATTAAAAGTGTCAGTGTTGCAAACTGTAGAAATAACACGCACTTCAAAAAGAAACAAAGAGATGGCCCTCTCTATATATAAAAATACATTAGTTATAAGCTCCCTCCTTTTAAACCATGTTTCTTTCTAAGTATTTCGTGTTTGTTTATGACTATAAACTTGTTTTATTTACGTTTGCCGCAAACATTTAATTTCGGATGTTCAATACACTTCCAGGCGAGTACATGTGCCTCAGTAATATATCATTTTGTCGGTATTGTATCAAAGTACAGAATTTGTCATTGAGCCAAGGTCTATTTATCAATTTTTTGTACATTCTTCGAATAGCGGTTTCTTTACATCAAAACAAAGCACAAAAAGTGCTTTCATCTATTGGCAATGGGAAAGAAACTGTGTGTAAGGATAATTCCAAATGTTCGCAATATGTGAGAGATGCGGCACTAGTAAGTCCTTAGGCAGCCGTTTGGAACTAATTAGGAAAAGATGTGTGGTTCGCTGTGTGCAAGCATATAGTGATGCTGATTAGACCGGGTGTTCCGGCAGTTGGCAAGGTCGCCAAGACCTTGAATTTCAAGCAAGAATGCATCGCATACATGCATCCAACAGGGCCCCATTGAATGATGCCTGCTGATGGTTTTTTATACGAGTTCCCTCCTCGACCAGTTGCCTGCTATTTTTATGTTTCAGGATGTGTGCACTGCATTGTATATACAATCAACAACACGCTAGATTGTGCACATTTTTTGCTGCTATTTGGTTTTTTGTCTTAGTGGCGGGAAATAATAATGATCGCATTGAAAACCAGCTTTGTATAGCTGTTGCATTCGGTTAATATGGGCCGACTTATATATGAGTCATTTTGAGATTCTCTAGAAACGTTTTTGCCTTCTCATTTTTATAATTTTACAAAAAAAATAAATAGAAACCAATGAACAAACTTAACGGATAAAGAATATTACTACAACACATCGCTAGGAAATATTTATTTTAAATAAAACATACATATTTGTTTCCTACGTTTATTTCATGAAATCCTTTGGCATAAGGTCCTAGTATAAAGAATTAACAAATGTATTACACATTTCTTACAATAAATTTGTAAGTAAAAAGTACTTCAAAACAAATTTGCTATTCATCTGTCTATTCTTTTTGTACTAGGATTAGAAGATGGCAATTAATTAATAAAATGTTCATCAAATAAACGAAAAAATGCAACATATTTTTATATTTTATTTAATAATATGGATTCATCTTTGAATTAATAATTTTTTTAATCTAAATGAACCTATCTATACATAACTTTGTTCGTTTGGTTATTAAATGTAATTTATGATATAATTTTCACATATTAGCAAAAATGATAAGAAGAATGTTTTATGAACATAGATGTATTGTTGTTTTCGCAGAAAAATGCTAAAACCTTTAAAAAAAAACGTATAAACTGGTATCACATGCCGCATTTAATTCATTTCTATGCCGTGATCGCTTGAAGTATTCGTGACTGAAAACACGATCAAGTATATATAGGTCACGGGAGCTTTCAAACGATCCTTACCTATAAAACGTGTATCTAATAGTAGATATATGTATTTACTTAATATATGATGCGGTTAGTATAGCACAGAGAGAGAGAAAGATAATCTAACCTCTACGTACTTGGAAAGCTATCGTGATAAGAACATGTTTATGGGTACTGGCATGCACATGAAGACAGGTAGCCACATAATAGCGTTGCCTCGTGATGCAAATAATAATGCACTGATTAAACAATATGTCTATTTTAATTATATAACCTTTAATGTATTTCTTGAGTATGGTCTGAGACGTAATATGTTGAAATCATATATAATTTCAATACGTTGATCGTGAGAAGAATATCAAGATTACATAAAAATATTGGGTAATTATGCTGCAATACATGATAAATGAAAAGCTTTTAACCGTCGATGTAACCTGAAGTGGTCTCTTCTTGAGTTCTTAGTAAAAGTGAGTCTTTAAGGATCTTCTTGACCTTGACAAAAAAGATTGCTACGCAATCACTTGATTTATGACTTGTTCTCTCAAAGTGTTTGTTTCAATTTTATAATCATGCAGAAATTATTCTATAATTATATATATATATATATATATATATATATATATATATATATATATATATATATATATATATATTATTTGTGATAGGTAAGGCTGTGGTTAGTGAGCCCTGCGAGACTCACTGGCTATCCGTGGGTCTTACCTATCACATATGTAAGAAAGAGCACCGTTGTTTTTGTGCATTTTTATCTTTATGAATCGATATGAAAGCCTGATTTACACTGAATAAATATCATTGAATATTCTTTTCGAAGATTAATTTAGGTATATTTGTTTTAAAATTTCGTGGATTTTGAATTATAAAGTTTTTTTTTAGATTATTACATCTATATTTTAAATCGACCAATATCGTCATTTTATGTATTCGTGACTTCTACTATTAGCGTGTAAGTAAATCTCACGAGGAATATAATTATTTATTTTAGTAATTATTATGACCATAAATTTGTTTGTTTTCAAATAAATTAAATACTATATAGAATATATTCTTCAATACTACAATTTTTTGAATGCATCACTAATCTTCTTTCTCAATCTCTCTCTCATATAAGAAAGCCAAGTGCAGAGCACTACAGATATTTTAGTTGAAATATTTACATCTCTTTGAAGTGGATCCAAATAGAATAGATTAAGTATAACTCCAATATTTTTTCATCGTTATACCGCCATGAATTTCTAAGCAGTTCAGACCACCCGTTAAAAATGAAATCCTTGGTACATTTTGATTGTAATACATTTTAATTTAAACATGTGTAAACAATTCTAGAAATGTTTAATATTACTAATGGCCCAGGAGAGAAAATTATTCATACAGTATGTAAATGTAACCAAATTCCACGAGCTGCTATTTTCGACACATTCCAGACATCACTCTCGGTTTAGAGAAAGAGATTTTACGCAGATAAGCGTCGGTTAATAACAAAATTATACACACGCAACGCATACATGTATTCGCAATCATGTTAGAGCCATGTGTGACGGCCGTAAAAAAATTGTCGAAACAACAGGGTTCCCACAAACAACCCGTTTGTCAAAATTATACCGCGATTTACAAAGCAAACCTTTTTAAATCTTAAATTAGTCTCCAGTGCAAAAGACACTTTGCGTTGTTGCAAAAAAATACATCCTATACTATTGTAGATATTTTGAAGATGAAATATATAATTGTTTGTATTGAATATGTGGACTAGTGTAAAAAATGAATTGCAACATTGGTAGCATATTTTGGACTTCAAAAGAATTTTTAAATTTAAAGTACCTAAATGGAGATGAGCTTTGGTATTTTTTGGGATAACTAGTAAATTAGTTGTGATATGTAAGAAAACTTGATTATGTATATTTAGATAGTTCTTCCTCCTCCTCGTTCCCGATAATTGGTTCGCGATAATTGATTCCCGATAATTCGTCTCCAACTATTGAGCTTCGAGAATTCCTCTTCGACAAGTGATCTTCTACACAATTGGTTCCCACTAATTCATTGTTATACAATTGCTCCTTGATGAGAAAACGATATGTTTAAACTTTAAAGTATAGGAATCTAGCAAAATGTTTAATTTTTTTTACAATAATATGAGTGACAATATTTTGAAGAGAGGACTAATTGTTGGTGATTAATTTTCGGCAATAAATGGTTGGAGATGTACTGTTGAGAACCAATGATCGGGAACGAATTGTCAGGGCCCAATTGTCAGAGATGAATTGTGCAGGAACGAATTAAAATGGGGACCAATTGTCGGAGAAGAATTATCGGAAATCAATTCTCAGAACGTAAGGACTTTCATTTCAAAATTAATCCTGTATGAAATGTTGAACGTTGAGCCAACAAAATCTTGTAATTTAATTTCTTATATACAACGTGTAGATTGTTTGTTAAATTATCATCTTTGATTTAATTTAAAATAACTAAAATTTCACATAACAAGACTGATTTGTTCTTGAAGTTCAATTAACTGTTTCCGCTAGAATTAATTATGTACATCATTTAAAGAAAAAAAAGGAAAATTACGTCTTGATAGGTTTTTGAGAAGAATATAATTAAAAAATATAATTTAATGTCATTTTCAGGGTATGAAATATTCCAGAATATTAACATTCTTTACGTTTGACAGGAAATTACGAATTTATTATTTTTCGACAGTTTAATTCGTAATCTGTACCGATACATTGTTCTAATTCTAGACTTTTGCGCAGCATAATCACTGTATGTGTATTTTGCGCAGTTTATGAATTATATGTATGTTACACTAACCATTATTTGGTTGCTATAGTTACATATGTTATTTTGACAGTTTACGCGAACAATTAAAGTATTCTTATAGCTATCTAGCATGCAATTACAATGGAAATATGTTGATTGATAATTTTTAATATACAGAACAGAATTGGTCAATCATTGCAGATGTTTTGTATGTTGAATGTATAATTAGATTCTATCACGTGGTTACAACTACTAAATTGTGTTGTAATAAGATGGATTAGCAAATTATTATTAATCCTATAAAATAAAATGTCAGGTTAACTTGAAAATATCATTAAGTTTGTATGATAAAGAATATAATATGAATAATTGTTTCGCGTGTCGTGCGAAATGTTTAGGATATGTGGTGTGTGCGTGGAGTAATATGTCGTTTCGCCCTAAAGAACTATATATTTATAGCTTGTTTCAGCAGCAATTTGTAATTACCTTTGAAATACTTGAACTGTAATTATAGATGGCGTTCGTTCGTGTTTATTGTCTGCCATCGGAATATTCTGAGAATAAACCTGCGTGTTTTCCAAATCTATGTAAAAATTGTTGTACGTCAGTATGAAATTTCGTTTTCTGCACTACCTACATATATTGTTCTATTTTTGTTTTGGAGAAGTCACGATTCCCGGTAATACAGTGATATATTTAAGTGGTTTTAAAGGTATTATTACACAATATTATCACTATATATGTATGTATGGCCACCTAATGTGTGTATCAATCATGGCATAAAAATAGAAACTAATGATACGTGTATAGGAACGGAATCAAACTCATTGCCGATAAATAATAAACTTATTTAACGATGCGCTTATACTACGTTTCGAATTTTAAACTAACATTAGTTTAATTTTAGATTTCTATGATAAAGATAGCTTTGTTATATGCATATAGTATTATGCATAAAACTGTTAATTTTCTTCACAATAGAATAAAACATTCTATCTCTACGAATTAATATATACCTACATAATTATATTAAAAAAAAGTGGTATATACACAAAATATATTTGCTATAGTTATATAAATATTAACTATTAATATATGTGTGGTTGTTATAATCATATCTTTCAATGAATCAATTATTTTATTTTCTAATACGAGTATAATTTTGACACAATAACACACACCGCGCACGCGCGAGACTTCATACCTGTTCCCATTAAATGGGGTGGTAGAAACCCCTTTACATCTATTCGCATCTTGGTAATCTTTTGCTAGCCATTCTACTCTTTCTTTATAAACTTCTTTTACCTCATTCAATTTCATTCAACTCTTCTTACACACTCATCTATTCCGCTTGCTCATAACCTTCCTGTCGCGCAATTCTCAATCATATTTATCCACTTATTCCGAGGACGACTCCGCATTCACACCAACAAACACAGATTGTGATATAATAAGAATTAACTAGATTATACTTATACTAACAAATATTTCAACTTAAATTATCTAATTTAAGGAAAAATAATTAGCTTTAAAAGTAATTTACATTTTAAAGTGTAGTAGCTATATACTCATTTTTAATAGTGGACTATTACCTTTATGTTTCCTTTAATAATTGGATTATTTACTATTATTTATCCTTACTAAAACATAATTGCAGCTTATTCTCATGATGAACGTTAAAAGTGAATTATATTGAATAACAGCAGAGTTAAGTAATGTAATCTTAGTAGAAATACTGATACGTGCCGGTATTAAAAACAGCAACTTATCTCCACTATGTTTGCGTATTTTCTAGCAGTTTTTTTTTTACAAGTCAACATGTTCATCATGCATTGTTACATACCTCTTTCGTTAGTTTTTAGTAGGTATTGAAGGCATACTGACTTTAGTGATACTGTTTGTCATGTAGTATTTACATATATTTTCAAAATTCAACGAAAGATAAAATATTATTGTTGCTTTCAAAATTGTTGTGCTATTACCGTATATTAGAATAGATAACGACAATGCATTTCTGTTTGGTGATAATTCAAAAATGAGTTTAAATATAACTACTTTTGTCGTTTTAAAATAGACATGTATACCTACGTGTTTATTTTTATTTAGATAAGATTGTGTTTTGTTTTGCAAGTTTAACGCTAAAAAGGAATAATGAGAAATGCAAATTGGCCCATAAACAAATAAGAAGATACTCCGACTGTTCTAAATTAAAATAAATATACAACGCGACCAAAAGATTAAATAATAAAAGTAACAAAATCGATACAAATATATATATATATATATATATATATATATATATATATATAATATATATATATATATATATATATATATATATATATATATATATATATATATATATATATATATATATATATATATATATATATATATATATATATAATATATATATATATATATATATATATATATATATATATATATATATATATATATATATATATATATATATATATATATATATTATATATATATATATATATATATATATATATATATATATATATATATATATATATATAATATATATATATATATATATATATATATATATATATTATATATATATATTATATATTATATATAATATATATATATATATATATATATATATATATATATATATATAGGTATATAGATATAGTTATAGATAAAATAGTAGATGTTCTGTGAGAATATTATAACGCCTTTAGAACTGATTAAATATGAAATAAATCTAATCTTTAGCTTAATGACAAATTACAAAGTTATAAATCATATAGATGTAATATGTAAAACAGATCAAAATCACCAGGTGTGTGTTTGTGTAAATATCACGCCAACGAACGTACTAAGTAAATGTTTGTGTATAACACAAAGCGGTATACGTCGTCTGTATAGCCCACATTGCAAACGAAAAAGGATGGCGTCAAACAAAATTCTATTAATTAGTTTAGCCATATTAATAGGTACACCCACGAACATTTGCATAGAATGCCATTATTGATATTAAATGTAACTAAATACACTGTAATTAATCATTACACATTTACATATTGTATGGCTGTATCGTACATACATGATTGGTAGAATGCACACATGTGTGCATGCATATTAATAATAATGAAAGTATAAAATTTAATTTGTTTTAATTGAAATTTTCTTTATGGTTAGGCCTCAAGCTCATTAGAAAATCTAGCCACGTGCAATCAATTAGGCTTGTTAATTATCATAATTATGAATTTATTTTATTATGTTGTTGGGAGTGTTTACAAAACCACGGATTAAAAAAAAAAAACAATTACAACACTGTGTATCTAATCCATGAAATGATAAAAACATATTTTTCAACAGTCACACTGAAAGAAAGAATTACTTGGATGACATTTAAATTTTTACAATGGAATCATAGGATTGGATACAGCCAAATATTTATTTTATTGTATGAATTAAAATGTAATGTTTAATTATCGTAATTAAAGATAATTCCCACATTAAAATCAAATAGCAGCAAATTAATGAGTATTTGACGTAATTGAGTAGTTGATATAGTTAAACTGGTTGGCGATTTTATTTCGTTTAAGAAATAAAAATTGAACCTTGTGGATACAAGACGTTTTTTTGTTCATTTTCATCTCTTACCTAACACACTTCACAACTGAGTTGAACATCTACTCAAAAAAAAAGTTGAACACGTTAGAAAAACGTTATTAAAAGCTTTTTAACGATGGTAAATTCGGAAGTTGCAACACGAAACAATTTACTGCCAACTCTAGTCTGTTGAGCACTAAAAGCAGTATTGTTTGGTTTGCCGCGCTTTCGCATCATGAAGACGCTGTGACTAATGACGATGAAGGTAATATGTAAAGTGTAAGGGGAATTGTTGTCTAAGGATGTTTTTAAAATATAATAATAATTTGTACCAAATTTCTGTATCTATGATGATAAATATGGGGAGTTCGTGGTCTAGTGGTTAACGCTTCTACTTCATAGCAAGGGAATTATGAAGTTTGTCTAGTTCGAATCCCACCTAGGTCGAATGGAGTATTTCACCTGTGATTTACTTCGGTAAAACGATACGTCGGTAGGTTTTTCCGGATACTCCGGTTCACCTGTCTAGGAAACACACACTTGTTACTAAAAAAAAAACAGATTTCTATACCACAAAGACAAATATAAGGAATAAAGGCTCGGTCAGGTTAGCTTAAGTACATTAGTCACGACTAATATCGGCCACACACGCTGAAGAGGGAACATTCCCTTTAGCGGTGCACACAATAATAATAATAATAATAATAATGTAAAATGTAGGGCTACAATCTAAACGGTTTTCTGTTGTTTATACTCTATTAAAATTAATGTTAGTAGAAGCCACAGGAGAAATGTATAAAATTCTACATATAGATAATGATATACGAAAATGTTCATAATATAGTACATAAATCTTCAGCACAAGGTTAAAATTTTAATGTGTCGCCACCTACATGTAAACATATGTTTTCTGTCTAATGGAAAATTGTGGGACAAGTACTATTTTAACAAAACAAATTACTTTCTATTTTATGAACCATATACTACTAAAGCGAAACAGTTCAAGTTAGAATCTTGTTGCTATTTATTATAAGAATTTTTAATGTTGCGAGAGGATCTGTTTAGGCGCGCTGACCTTGAAATTATTTCGTGATGTCACTCAGGCGTAACTATAATGCGAATTAACCAGCCAACAAAAGCAACTCGGCGGCATCACGGTAGATATCACAGATCGCGCGCGTTCGACCTGTTGAATGTCAACAAGTTTACCAGTCGAGCCTAAGACCCCTGGCCACGGCGTGATTACGAGATCTCTGCACAAGGTTAGGATAGGTCCAGACCACAACCAGATATATTGACCTAACTAATACTGACGGCGCGCCCGGCCGGAAGTCGGTCTTATAACGACTGCAACATTCAACATCCGCAATGTACAGATTATATTGTGATGGGTGGTTGTGCCGTGCTTAAAATTCGACAATTTTACTCATACGTGACGTCCTTTCATATTGTAATTGGTAGATTGCAAAATTTCGATTTGCTAGTTTCGTTTCAAGAGTACCTTTCATTAAATGAATAATTATTAGTCCTATTCATAATATAAGCTCAAAATCTCAGCGTTCGTTAGCCAAAGTGCATCTGTTTCTGTTTTCATTAGCGCACTAGCACTAGATAACAATGTTGGTCTTGAGCCCGCATTGCAACTATATTTTAAACAGTCATAATAGACAGGTGTGAACATGCTACAAATATATTGTACATTTTCATAATTAAACAACCTAACCGAGCGACTTGCAAACAAACATTAACATATATGAAATTTTATAGTTGTTATTTTGGCGCCATATAGGTTGTCACATAAAAAAAATCATTCTAGTTTATATTTGTTTATATACCATAACTCAAGACTTTACGATTTTGTTGTTATTTGAACTTTAACGTGCAAAAATCTGTTTTAATTAAGTCCTCACTTTTTATAGCTTAATTGATTTCATTTTACACTAAGTAAATTATTATTTTTTAAACTGGTATAGTAATTAGGATTACCTTATTAGTAATACACGTAAACGTATATTTAAAGAAAGTCACTTTTATGATTTATTTATAATTTATAACAAATGAAATGTGTGATGCGAATGTCCGAACGGTCTATTTTAGAAATTCTGTTTAAAAATATGGCTATGCAACTGAACAATTTTGGTCCGGTGAATTTTTGTGGTTAACCCATTCGGATATATATATATATATATATATATATATATATATATATATATATATATATATATATATATATATATGTATATATATAATATATATTATATATATATATATATATATATATATATATATATATATATATATATATGTATATATATATATATATATATATATATATATATATATATATTATATATATATATATACGCCATCTATCATTTGCTGCTACCTGCATACAAAACCAGTGCCTATAGACGTAAAAGACCTTGAGGAAAAGTCGTCTGCAGGTCAAATTTTGCATTAAGAATGCATCACAACAAAAACTAATTCCGTTGAAATCTAATAACAACATTAGGTTGCGTGGTGTTCTTTGTCTGGACGAATTGTTTTTGTTTACTACACAGCAGCAAGCTACAGCGGTTCATTGTCGCTTAAATAATATAAAGTGATTAATCACTAAACTACATATTTATATTCTTTCAATTTTCGTTATAAGTCTATATGAAGTTACGACCTTCGCATTCTCATTTGGTTTTCTTTGTTGCCAGCCGTAAAAGTTCAAAGTCATACCTCATATGTTTGGGCACCTTCACGTTCATTACTTGTGTATTTATACTTATAGTTCGATTCAGGATTGTAATGTAGTGCTAATTTCATTAGAGAACTATTAGTTCGGCTTTTATTTCATTTATTACAATCAAATAGATTAAATTACATCAAAAGCAAAGCTATTTTTACAGTTTACAGTTTTAATCAAAGGTTTAATTAATTATAGTGTATTAGACACATTTTTCGAACTCTATCGAAAATTTTAATAATTAATGCCCGTTCGTAGTAATTTTTCTTAGCCTTAGAAAATGCTCATTCTTTAAAACAATGCATCTTTTGTTCATCTTATAAGAACAGTATGTCTTTTCTTCGTAGACTTACCAACTTTATGTGTAGCTAAAACTTGAATTACTTGAATATCTTTTTGACAAGGGCTACACTTGAGACACACTTGAATTTTGAAGCGTCATCGAAAACGTTCTTTGTAGTTTTAATACCAGTCAAATGTAAGTAGATATTTTGCATAAAATCAAATATAGGAAATATTCTGCTTGTAAGATTTTAAATTCGTAAATCTGTAGCTCCTAAAAATGTGTCATTTTCCTGACAACGTGTTGTATAAAATTATATGTATAGATTCCTAGCCATGAAATATGTAACTATTACAATAATAGTTTGCTTATCTATAAAATAACAATTTATATAAATCTGTAAGCTATAGTAATACACAAAATAGACGTAGTATCTGTAAGAACGTACAGATCTAATAGGTGTTAGATTTGTTAAGCAATAGACCCAAAAATATCTACTGATTTATTTAAAAGAGAAACAAATAGATTTTAATTATATATTTGTCGCTATCAAAACACTTTCCAGATTTCTTTCAGTATTATGCATCAATTTCTTCTAACTGGATGCCAATTAAGAGTATTTTATCAGTTGGTTTACGACATTTATAGGAAAAAGTGTGATGATATATGTATAAGATGTTTACAATTGTATTCCTATTTTTTTGTATTACTAACGTGAATCACACTAAAGTACATTCATTCGCCTATCTTTGCAATTTTTTGTTACACCGGCTACCGCTAAAATGTTGGCCAACTTTCAATTCTTTTTCCTGTTTTTGCAAGTATCTGTATTGCTTGTATGTTAAAATAGTTGTTTTAACATAGCTGTAGTAGATAATCACTTGACCTATTTCGAGATAGTAGTGCTATGCATAATTATTAGAGGTTTTTTTTTGCCGAAAAACTTTAAACATTTTGCCGGCGACCTTGGCATAATCACTAATATACTATTCAAAGTCAGAATTTAATAGGCGAATTTGGTATTTGTTTATTAATAGAACTGTTATCAATTTATACAATTGTATTAAATTTAGTTTATCATTCACTCTCCTTATAATTAAAACGATAAAGTTAGGTAATTGTTTATTATTTCATTTATAAGCGAAGGTTCCAAATAAATTTTGTTAAGCCACTTATATTATTTCAAGGAATTGCGAGTATTAAAAATGTTTGGGGCATCTGATCGCTTGGCATAAATCTAATTTAGAACTTTTGTTCGCTTGTGTGAATTGATTTTCAAATATTTGTGACATTCAACTGTTGCACAAATCTATATTGGGACCTTCAACCCTTGGACCGAAATTAGATTAGTATATTTTGCTGATACCACATCTGGTATTGATTTCATTCTCTTTATTATGAAACATAAAAGTTTCTCGACATTTCGTTTCTTAATTTAGCACAATGGACACCTCTGCACATTTAACATCATTTGTACAACTATTAACGCATTTATTATCCATTCGTACGACGTTTTTTTAATGCTAATGAATAAACAGTGGTTGAAAATCTAAAACGTCTTTTTCCACAACGTTCTAAAGAATTTTTATTAAAATCCGCGACCGGTTTCGACCAATAAGTTGGCCATTTTCAAGCTACCGGGCAGAACAGTGTTTTTGTAGCCCGGTAGCTTGAAAATGGCCAACTTATTGGTCGAAACCGGTCGCGAATTTTAATAAAAATTCTTAGAACGTTGTGGAAAAAGACGTTTTAGATTTTCAACCACATATTATCCCTCCACAACTGGGTTGCACGGTTTCAATACTAATGAATAAAGTTTGAGCATGATGGCGTTTCCGGCTAATAGTAGCCTACTGACACTGAGTTGTTATTTTTTATTTCAATAACAATTTCTCTTCCCGTACAAATTTTGTAGGAATTTATTCATTTTAGTAATAATTCTTGTAGCGTCCGTAAATAATTGTAAATCCTCAGAATTTAGTAATAAAAATGTGTTTTGTTTGCTTTGTAGGTCTGAGCCTGGACCACAATTTATCGATGGGTTCCATGGGTCCACAAAGTCCTCTGGACATGAAACCTGATACAGCGTCGTTGATAAATGCTGGTTCCTTTAGTCCGACGGGTGGGCCAAATAGTCCCGGATCGTTTTCAATGACTGCACATGGCAGTCTACTTAGCCCGTCGCCGGGAGCTGGCGGCGGCGGTGCACAAAATAAAAGCGCCGGATCCCCATACCCACCAAACCATCCGTTGAGCGGCTCCAAACATCTGTGTTCGATATGTGGTGATCGGGCCAGTGGAAAACACTACGGAGTTTATAGGTTCGTATTTTTGTTTAATGGAAAACCAGAAACAAACTACATCTGTTTTGAATGCTTTATAGCAGACATTTTACTATAATAAATTATAATTGATTTTTAACTCCATGCGTGTGTCAAAGTCATTCTATGGCATTGACCTAATGTTATCAAAATATTTGCAATTTATTATAAAAAATTATAATTTTTATTTCTGGATATCAGGAAATTATTTTACTATAAAAGTCACTTTAAGTTATTGACTCATAAATGATATAGAATTTTATATAAATAAATATAGAATATATTTGTCAGCGTGCCAGTTATTTGTAATACCAGGGTTTGATTCCGTTTGTTACTAAACCAGAATTAATTTCCTATTTCGCGATTCTAAATGAAACAACGATTTATATTGCTCCTCCTCGAATCAAAGATTTGTTTATTTAGTGTTTGTTTTCAATTAAAATCCCAGAATTTATCTAATAATATGCTAATAAATAAATGTTAAACGAAGTTTATGATTGTGTATACATTCTGAGTAGGATAGAAAAGTATGTTTTGCTGAGATACTGATTGAAATATATGAGCAATCAATTTTTACTAAGATATTACCATGCACCATGCGTATGATGCCATTAGGAAATCCTGGCTACTGACTTTGGCATGCAGATGGGTTTTGAACGCCGCGAAGGTCACTTTTAAAACAAAAAATACCGACTAGCCAAAATTGTACTGAGGACATACATTTAACTGTCCTTCAATCTAATGATACAGTAATTATATGTGTGAATTTAGTGATCTCACGACATTGGTTGCAATTCATAATTTCTGAACTAACCAGTTATTCATACATTTTTAATAATAAAGAGAGTGGGGGCACAAAACGATACTATATTTCATTCGAAATATAACCTCGTAAATTATGCAAATTGAACTCTTTTTGAGGAATCTTTTCAAACAAAACTTATTTGAAATATTAATATTTTCATTTTGATTTTCATCATTTATTCTATAAGTGCTCCCATTTTTGAGATACTGAAAAATGACGAAATTAAACATCCACTTCTGGTTTAAATATTTTATTCAAATATAAGTGGTTTTCTTCGGAGATGTATATAAATCTTTAATTTAAATTCTCTCAAAACTAATATATATATATATATATATATATATATATATATTATATATATATATATAATATATATATATATATATATATATATATATATATATATTATATATATATATATATATATATATATATATATATATATATATATATATATATATATATATATATATATATATATATGATATATATATATATATATATATATATATATATATATATATATATATATATATATATATATATATATATATATATATATATATATATATATATATATATATATATATATATATATATGTATATATATATATATATATATATATATATATATATATATCTATATATATATATATATATATATATATATATATATACATATATATATATATATATATATATATATATATATATATATATATATATATATATTTCTGTTTAAATTGAAATTTCAAAATCTTACGTGATTACTTCGTACAAGAAAATAAAAATATAATTTTATGTTTTTTTTTTGTGCAGTAATTTTCAAGATACTAAAAAATCCACAACAGTAAACATAAACTTCCGCTTTAAATATTCTTTTCAAAGAAGAATAATAAATCTTAAATTTATACTGTCCTATTTGTATGTCCAACGGTTTTGGAGCTAGTCACACACAGGCATTTAAAGACACTCAAAACTGATATTTTCATTAATTTTGAACATACAAATAAATTACGCTTCATTTTAATTGGTAAGCAAGAGTCAGTTTATCGATTATTTTGTAAGAGTTGGAAACTGGTAGATGAAGTAGGACGCTAGAATAATAATTTTAGTATATTTATTTCCCTGTGCTTGTGGAATCTTTATCTAGACCTAAGTATTAGAACGTGCAAGTCTGAAAATATATTCGAATTGATCACGCAATGTAAGATTGTGTAATTTACCGATATTATATCGAACATGTTATTGCAATTAGCATAAAGTAGCTGAGAACATGGTCAGATTCACTAGTAAGTATTACAGACGCACTAACTAAACACTTTTCATTTTCTAACATGATGATGATGTTCAGACATTTACATAAGCGTACATGGAAACAGCACGTGTACTGTATATGCATTTCTCGTATTTCATTATAGAGATTTTAGCATAGCAAAGAATATTTGCGTTGTAAGTTATAAAATATATAGAATCAAAAAAAATAATTGTGTATTATTAGACAAATGTACATAAAATTAACTATATTCATAGAAAAATATAGACCAGTATATAAAATGTACAATAACAAAATAGAATATATTAATTGGCAAAGGATAAACTAGGAACGATGTGAACCAATTCTTCAGTTCTATTTAAAATTTAAGTTATTTCTTTGTTGATTGGTAGATAAGAACACTTTTAAATTTTTATGGTGCCAGAAGACATTTTAACTACCTATTTTAAAACTGTAAACTACTTAGACATTTGTTGATTGTCTGAACATGTAAAATCATTTGTTATTGTCGATGAGCTAATGTTGCAGTTTTATAAAAACTAATTTTGCTTAAAAGCGTCTAGTTATTTTAAGAATTTCCGGGTAATTTATTTATTTTGATAACATTTTTAGGTCACGAACACAATAATACTCTTATGGAATTTATAGTAAAATATTGTATTTTTTCCAATCATTGGTATGATTATTGAAAAAAAGTCTTGTATGTGAGAGATTTAAATAAAACTCTATTCACATTCGAGATTTAGCCAATCTGACAAAAATAACAATGTATTACAAGTAATTGTAAGGGGTTATCGTGGTCTAGTGGCTAACACTTCTACCTCACAGTAAACGAGCTGTGACGTTTGCCTAGTTCGAATCCCACTTAGGGCAAATGGAATATTTCACCTGTAACTTCTGTTAAACGGTACATCGGCAGGTTTCTCCGGTTCCATTATCTAGAAAACACACACCATGCTACAAAAAAAAAACTGTAAGTCAAGGCTGAAGAGGTAGCATTTCCTATAGCGGCGCACGCAATAATAATAATAAGTAGTTTTCCTTACTGTGATGGGATGAATTTCGAATAGTGTTATATGTCGTTATTTATAATAATAATATATATTAAAATATTAATTAATTAACTACAGTACATTTTCTTAATAACGCCTAGACATATGCAACTCACAGGGTTTGTTAGTATTTTTAACAATTTACGTAAATTAGATATTAAAAATCTAGAAACACGAAATATATTTTCGTAAAAGGAGTGTAAGTACTAAAATTGGCATTACACGATATATCTAAAGTGTGACAGTGAATGATATTCACCTGTAGATATGCAGACAAGTACTGGTACTGGTTTCCTTTCACTACATCACCTCGTAAAGCGAGAAATAAAATAAATTCGTGCTTGTACGTCGATCGATAACGTATCGATAAATTCTCAACACGAAGTAATCAATAAATAATACGTGAGGCCTGCAAATGTGGCTTATTGCAGCCGTTAATAGCTTGGCCTTGACGAACTGCACTAAAAGTTATTTTTATAATATGTATGTATGTACAAAGTGTTTATCTTAGACGCTATGTTTATGCATGTAATTTATATTAGTTGTAATAGTGTAGAGCATCTACCTGGATGATTTATCCGTCATATAAATATGTTTTAGAAACTGAATGTCAATTTATTTATAGCTTTTAATGGTAACCGAAATGTTATTTATATATTTTATGATGTTATGACATAAACTGGAATCAGACTGAGACTTGTACATACATACTAGGTAATGTGTACCATAAGTAATTGTTATTTCGTTATTCGTAATTCATTTATAACTTATCTATTTAAGCTACCATAGACACCACCAAAAATGACAAATTCTGTTTCTAAATGGAACTTTAAGTTTAAGTTATTTCAATCCCCCAAATGAATCTAAACAAAATCTATTGTAAAGTACACCTTTGAACATAAGTCTTGTCCCTTTATAGCCACCTAAAGTCTCGCAACCAACATTACATGATTTTAATGCAACTTATGCAGCACGTACAAAATCAGTTAAATTGAGTAGGTGAATCCATATTATTCGCTTATTATGGTAGGATCTACCATAATAAGCGAATAATATGGATTCACCTACGCAATTTAACTGATTTTGTACGTGCTGCATAACTTGCATTATTATGGTAGAGTGGACCACTCTACCATAATAAGCAAATGATATGGATTCGCCTACGTAATTTAACTGATTTTGTACGTGCTGCATAACTTGCATTAAAATCTTGTAATGTTGGTTGCGAGACTTTAGGTGGCTATCAAGGGACAAGACTTATGTTCGAAGGTGTACATACATTTTTGAGAATATTTTATACTACAGAAATGCGTAAATAATTTTCCTGTATCGATCATTTCTAATGCAAAGATAATGTAAAACACAAAAATTCGTTTTAAAGAGGTAATGAAACTAGGTTTAGAATTTTACTAACTTTTCCCTGTTCGTAATTTCGTAATATGGGAGAAATGCATTGATGTGTATGTGTTCGTTTAAATATAGAACTGAGAGCGAACTTTTAAAATTAAAGTTATTTTTATAAAAAAAGACTCCTTTAATATATCAATTCTGGTACGCAAACCCAAGGTTTTTTTTTTATATAATGCAAATATGCCTATATTTTATATTTTAAAATGTTCTATTGGTCACTTACATGTTTTATTTAACTGATTTTTTTTGCATATCTTACATTTGGAATCATTTAAAAATAACAAACATGAATATATTTTCATTGTTATTTTTAATTTAAAAAAAATATATATATATATATATAACACATTACTTAAGTTTGAATATAAATTATGCCTCAAATTATACATATACATTTAAAATTCTAATTTACTTCTTTATTAACCGTTTCATACAAGTGTACACTGATGTGGAATATCTTTCTATAATGTCAAAATACATTTAACACTTATAAAATCTTCGCGTGTTCGCGTGACTCGCAACACACCCTTAATAATCAATTAAACGCTACAGAAAATAATATGTAGCGCTAACAACTAGCTTCTAAACAGCAAAGACTTACATAAATATCTTTGGAACTTTCGCTAGAAGCATAAATCTATAGAAAATCTTTGACTACAAATCTTATTTGGGACCTTTAAAGTTTACATAAATCTCTCAAGAATGTCTAAAAAAATCACAGCCTTTGCTTCTTAAAAGTATGAATTTATTTTACAAACATTTAGAATCTTTTATAAATCTCATTCAGTTCCGCAAAATTTGAAATTATTTCGTTGGAAAACATTGATTTAGATTTTTTTAAATCCACTTTCCTGCTCGCTATTGCATTAAAACAAAATGAAGATGTTCTTTATCAGTACTTGCGTCTGTAGCATAAAGAAATTATAATTGTGGCAAACGTCCGTGACAAATGTTTCAGTAGTAAAAGTAGCAGCATAGAGACAAGATCAACGAGCCATAGTTCCTGCGTTCAAATGAGATGGTTGGAATTGAATTTGAACCTTATACACATCAGACATAAAGCTGATGTTGATGGGCTATGGCACTGAAGCGAATATTGCCATCACGAAATTTTCGGCTCGGCAACCATCAATGAATACTGATGCGGCGCGCGGACGTGGCATATAAAATAGTTCACGTGCACTAACGTCTTTACTTGTATTATATAATTTTGTTATTTAATGTTGTACCTAATAGGGAAATTAATAATATGTGCGATAATATAGATTGGATGAAATTGAATTTATAAAATGAACCGATGTAAATTGATTGAATTATAATTGAGTACAATGCAATTAATTTTGCAAAAATACATCTAATGTCTGTGCAAAGTTAGTAGTAATCATGTGCGTTATTACTCATGTATGGTTGGTTGTTTTAATGTGTTTCATTATAGGTAGTTCGTAATAGTAGTGTGTGTTAGCAAACAGCAAGTTCCAAGGCCGTAATGATGCAACTATGATCATTTTAATTATGCTCTGTTCTGCGGGGCCAGGGTCAAGGTGTATGTACTTTTGACATTGTCACAAGCAGAGAGTGCACTATTTATTTTATTGCGTATATAAACTTGAAATACTGAATAAATTAAAATTACTCATGACCAACACCTACTTTTTTTTATAACATTGCATGTCTGAAATAAACATCTCTTTTATAAGTCTAATGTTATTTTACGTAAAAGCCAACTGTGTTTGTAATTTTAAAGAAGCTTTTAATCCAAAGTAAATTTCCATAAATATGGTGAACTCTCTCAAATGTCAAATGATGTAAGTTCATTGTCATTTTAAAGGTAAATTAAAGCTGCTATTGAAATTCACCGAATTGCGTAAATTCTTAATTCTAGTATATGTAATTTTTAAAGTATTTTTGAGGTATTTACTCTGAATAAATTTTAATAATTTTAGTGGTAGCAACATGCTTGTTATAATTATTTTTCAAAAAAATCCATATATATATATATATATATATATATATATATATATATATATATATATATATATATATATATAATTATTTAGTGTTTTTTGAAACATATACATTTATATAATTATGTTGCGACCGCTAAAAGTATTAACAATTATTCAGTGAAAATTCTTCAGTAATACTTTAAAACATCGGCCATGTATTGGCCCTAAACTTTCTTTTACGTAGTCAGTATATTTAGATTTGATAGTATATAAATAAAAATATAAAATGTTAATATTTCAAGAAAATATTTTCATTCATTGTCCAATAAAAGTGTAAAGTTAGTTTATTGTCAGATTTCCAAAGAAAACATACGTATTTCAGATTTTAAATGTTGGATTTTATAGTAGTATAAAGAAAGTATTATTATTCATTACATATTATTAAAAATTATTATAGCCGGGCGTTTTTTAGTTTTCAAATTAACTTTAAACCAGAGAAAATATTTATATATAATATTTTAAATTATTTACTAACCTTTGTAACGCTTTTTCACTAAACTAATTTGTAACACTAACAATAAATGTTAAATGTCAAAATATTGGAATATTTAAAACAATTGACATGCATAGTAGATGCGATTTATTATATATAATTTTCCATACCTATGTAACTATGGCAATATAAATAAGATAATAGCAATTTTCTCGTAACTGGTACACTTTTGGAAGAAATGTTTCAAACAAGAGTTGTGCAGAATACTAATATCTTTCAATGTTATTCTAACTATTTTTACTGCAAGTATAGCCGTTTCAGAGATATTGCAGAAATTGTAAATAAAAACCTCAAGTAAACATGCACTTCCGGTTTGAATATGCTTTTCAAAAATAGGAGGTTTTCGCCCCAGGCATATACAACTCTTAAGTTTAAAGTTTCATAATTTTATCTTCAACGGTGTAGGCTGTAGAGCGCATACACACAGACACACACACACACACAGACACACACACACACAGACGTCATTCCAAAAATAGTCAGACTCGATTCAAGGAAGGTCAAAAGGTGTATTTCCGTAAAAATTTCGAGAAATTTTTTTTTCGTGATTACAATACTTACTTATTACTTCGTAAAAGAAAGTAAAAAATATATACACTCGAATTTAGACTTTACGCCTGTATTTAGGCAACTACGTGTATTTAATTCGCAGCCCTAAGTTGTAACTACAACGTAGACTTCGAAGCGTAATGTTATTCTAATCTTTAATATTATTTTACAGCAACATCTAAACATATTTATAAAAGGTGTATTTTTTGTAATTTTGATAATATAAATATGAAATATTCAAAGTGCATGAAGATATTTGTATTAAAACTAATTTAGATATTACATAAAAATACACTTAGAAATAACTGCAAGGATGTTAATTCTAAAAATATATGTAGCATATTATTAAATAAACATCATTGATAAAAATGCACTATATGTATTTTGCTTCAAATGCGACCGTGCAGCAAGGCTATTCTATGAGAATGAGACAGAATAAATCGAATGACTGATAATTACTATTTTATTATTCAAAGATTCATGATGGCGAATATCGTTAACTAAAAACTACTTTTCTATGAATAAGGTTTAGCTTTTATATATTGTTTCACATCATAAATTAATTTCTTTAGCATAATTTAAAAAAAATATAATTTTAGTAATTAAATCATTTTAACTTGTAGATTTATCATAACATAAAATAACAAGAATATCGCAAAATAACATCTGTATTGATATCGACGCAATAATAAATTGGCGGGCGATCAAGAAACAACTCCTAATCTCATTAGACAATAATAAAACGTGACAGACTTGTTGGTGCCTATCGCTAGTGTTGCACAAGTCCTGGAATCCCATGGTGGAACACATCTCGCCATTAATCTTTGGCATCACGCCAAACATATCACCTGGTTTCCTCTCTAGTTTTATAATAATTGTCTCTTCACGTCACCTTTGTTGTACATATACAAACACCACCCACTGCATCTGATGCAAATGTCATCATTAGTTATAAAACATACAACTCGGATCAGTACTCTTGCGTAAACCACAACAGTACTGCTACCAAATTGTTCTCGAATTTTGAATTGTTTGCTCTAATTACAATTTATTTCTAGCCATGCCTTATTCATTTTTAATATAAATACATTTTAAAAACTAAAAATATATCTACTTGTTTCATATATATGTACACCTTCGCACGTAAGTCTTGTCCCTTTATAGCCACCTAAAGTCTCGCAACCAGCATTGCATGATTCTAATGCAAGTTATGCAGCACGTACAAAATCAGTTAAATTACGTAGGTGAATCCATATAATTCGCGTATTATGGTAGAGGTGGTCCACTCTACCATAATAAGCGAATGATATGGATTCACCTACGCAATTTAACTGATTTTGTACGTGCTGAATAACTTGCATTAAAATCATGCAATGCTGGTTGTAAGACTTTAGGTGGCTATAGGGGGACAAGATTTATGTGCGAAGGTGTACAATAAATGATTTATATATGTTTGTTGTCGAATTTCTCCATCCCACAATTCGATGTTTTTATCCATTTGTTCGTTGATTAAATTAACCTGAAATAATGCATTCTCTTATAAAAATAATTTCCTCTTTGTTATAGCTGCGAAGGTTGTAAAGGCTTTTTCAAACGAACCGTCCGCAAAGATTTATCATACGCATGTCGCGAAGAAAGAAACTGTATCATCGACAAACGTCAGAGGAATCGATGCCAGTATTGCAGGTACCAGAAATGTTTGACGATGGGTATGAAGCGAGAAGCAGTACAAGAGGAACGACAACGCACCAAAGAACGAGATTCCAGTGAAGTTGAAAGCACGAGCAGTTTACATACGGATATGCCCGTAGAGCGTATCCTCGAAGCAGAAAAAAGCGCCGAATTTAAATCAGAACAATCAGATGAGGTACACTTTCTTATGCACCTAGGATTTATATTTTATAACGAAAACTAAGTTGTTAGGGTAATTAATATGTGGCGTGTCCTTCATCCTGGTTATACTATAAACAGTGCACTAATTTTAGTTGTGCGTTTGCCGCAACAGGATGTTTATGTGATTTGTTGCAATTTATTTGCCAAGTAAACGTTTTATCCAAAAGCTGTGAAATTTCATCCGTTTGTTTATTTTCGAGCATCAAACGATTCTTAGATATAGATATCTCTGCATTCATGTATGTGTATTTTATTTTTAACTTAGCGCTAATTTTGCACTTAGAATTTGAGTCAAAATATTTAAACTTTTCAAACTTCTAAAGCCATCAAATTATATATTTTATTTCGTTTGTACAAACATTTCCGGTTGCTCAATTCTAATTGCATAACTTATCCATATGGTAACATAGATATTGATCAGTAATTGGGACTACATTGATTAGATTATGATTATTTTTTGATATAGTGTATATTGTTTAAATTACAATCTAACGTAGCTAATTATTTATTACAGAAATGTTGATGTGTAGTACTCCACATCCTACATTCATTAGATTAGTGTGAACCGCAATCCATTATTAGATGAAAGCAATTAAGTAGGTTGCAAGCAGACTTTAAAAACGCTGCATTAAAAGTATCAGCAATGTAAAATATATTTATTTCTGTCGTGGACAAAGAAGTTTAGCATATACTGCCTTAGATAATATTAATGTACCAATTTTCAGGATATCTGTACAAAAAAATCAATCTTAGAAGGTTGAACAGGTGTATAGTTGCAAAAAAGTAATATACCAATTTTTCTAAAATTAATAATTTCGCATCGCAGCTGTACCAGCAGTGCAACATGAACGATAGATCCGTCTTTTGTTGTAGATCACAACGTTATGTGACGCGGCCAACAAACAGCTGTCACAACTGGTCGAATGGGCTAAGCACATCCCGCATTTTACGTCGCTGCCGGTGCAGGACCAGGTGCTGTTGCTGCGGGCTGGCTGGAATGAATTGTTGATAGCTGCCTTCTCACACCGGTCCATGGAGGTGCGGGATGGCATCGTGCTGGCGACCGGGCTCACCGTCCACCGGAACTCGGCGAATCAGATCGGTGTCGGCGGTATATTTGACCGGGTTCTCACCGAACTCGTCGCCAAAATGAGAGAAATGAAAATGGACAAGACTGAACTGGGTTGTCTCAGGACTATCATCCTCTTTAATCCAGGTTAATATATATATATATATATATTTTGATATCCTTTACTTTGAATTTCAATTAAAGAAGGGTTAGTATCGTAAATCATATTTAATTTATATTTCCATTACTTATTCAAAATGTGTTAGTAAGTTCTTGGTAACTTGTAAATCTTGAAAAATAATATTTTACACATTCGTAATGTAACATTTTATTTAGGTGGTAATATTACTGGTAATTTATGTTACCGGCAAGTTACTACTGAATATTGAAGAATCAAGCTATTAATGAAAGATTGGTTGTGGTTGTTGCAGATGTGCGTGGATTGAAATCAACCCAGGAAGTAGAGATGCTACGCGAAAAAGTATACGCAGTTCTCGAAGAATACACACGAACAACACACCCCGACGAGCCGGGCCGATTTGCCAAACTATTGTTACGTTTGCCCGCGTTACGATCTATCGGCCTTAAGTGTCTCGAACACTTATTTTTCTTCAGACTGATCGGTGATGGCTCCGTTGAAACGTACTTAATAAAAATGCTTGAAAACACGTCTAACACATAATCTATCATTACTATTATTCGACTAACTTTATTTTATTAAACATTACTTCTTAAGAGTGTCTCGTTCGAAGAAAGTATTATTATCTAGATGGCGTAAATATCTTTGGCTGTGGTGGATATTATTGATCATTTTAGAACACGTGACTGTTATTGGCTTGCCATTTTGATTTGGAGCTCTACATCTAAATTAAATTATGCAAAGAATTTTTGTAATGTGATATAAAATTTTACGATTCTCGAGTTGAACTCATGACCTTATATCTTTGTTGTTTATTTTGCCCTCCAAGCCAAAATGGCAGCCCTCTTGTGATGTCATTATAGAATGATGAATTCTTTATTTCGATATTGTAACCCCTCAAACACAACAAATCTTTATGGCCTGTTATTTATAAATTATGCAAATATTGTGCAAAATTTAATATATCTATTTTTGTTATTTGTTTTTGTAGATAATTTTTTTTTCGTGAAATTTGGAATTTGCAATATTTTTTTGTTTTGTTTTAGTATAAATTGCACTGTTTAAAGTGTGAAAAGGTTTACATTTTATTTTGATTATTAATAGGTAGAAACATTTACTACGTTTTTATGGATTTTGCGCATGCAACCGTATGGTCCACAACAACAATGCATGAAGTTTATTTTCTCCTCCCCAAAGTATTTCTTCTTTAATCAAAGTAGGTTTTTTTTTAAATAGAATTATATTTTATTAAATATTATTCCATAAGAAATTTATTAAATAAACTAAACATTATACTACTTCCAGTATTCAATATAATGGGCATTAACAACATAAATCTTACGTAAAACTAGTATGTAACTGTTTAAGCTCATTTTAATAGAAGTATTACTCTTATTGCCTGTAATGATCTAAAATGAAGAGCAATTTATTGTATAAAAGACATTTAAATTAAGTTCAATTCCCTTATTCGTAATTAAAGAGCGTGATTTAAAAATTCATTAAATATTAGTGCATCTACTAGAATATATTGCATTAGTTCAAATTATATGAAAATAGTTTTATAATCTTCCTGTCAACCAAATACAGTAGGGGTTTGTTTTGTATGCATTGACTACTGTGGCGCCACAAGACACTCATTAATATTTTTATTGACTTAACTGAGTTAAATACCAACGGTCAGATACTATTTTGCTTACAACAGACTATCAAATGTTAAAATACGTTTCTAAAAAGTATTATAATTGTATTCATAGGTAAAGCCACTTTTAAAAAAATTGGTGATCTCTTTATAATGTCAAATCATATAAGGTAATTTATCTCATTGATAATATTATCATGAAAGAAAAATTATTTTTATTAAGTTCAGAAATTTAATTTGAACAATTATTGTTCAAAGTCGAATTTGCTTATAAAATTATATCTTGTAAACAAATCGTATTTGATTTATAGTTTTCTATTCATGACAATCTATAGATACAAATTGTACTATATGTTATTCTGTTTTTGGTAATTTTGAGGAAATTATGACAAAAGATGGCCTATTTTCGAACTTTTTTTATATGATCTTAATTAGTTTCCAATTCAATAAAGAAGAGCACTTATTTTATTTCTATATAGAAAACACCTAAGAAATTATGTTCATTGAGAAGTTCAGTAATAGTTTAGTATTTTTTTTTAAATAACTAATACTTATTGGATAGGGGAGAATGCAACTTCACGAATCAATATAGATAATTGTTGGTTATGTGCTTTCGGGAGGGTTGTTTATACTTTACTACAATTTTTTTTAATGCTATTTGATTGATACAACAGTGACGTAGATTTTTTATAATTATTTTAATTTTTACTCTAGATTTTAGATCTCAGTATAGAATTTTAACAATTTACGCTTTACCATTACTTGGCTTACCGCTATGTATTATTAAATTAGTGTTACAAATTATTAGTAGTTTAAAAATATAAATATATATTATATATTTAGGAATATATGTTATATATATCATGGTTCTAATGTTACATAATTCTAATGCATGTTTATGTACATACAAAAAATATCTGTTGTAAATTGGGATGTTTACTTTATTCAAATATAGATGTTTAAGAATTTAAACAATTATACTTACAACAATAATCTATATTGTTCATTTTGATACTTTTAAATTATTATTTAATTAGTTATGATGTTCTTTAAATATATTCGAATTTCATTTTAGCGGCAATATAGTTTGTTGTTGTAAGAACTAAGCATGAGTACCTTCATAAACATTTGAATGTTTTCTAAGTGAAAAGTGATGACAAGTGCCTGAGGGCTATAAAGTAGTAGATCGACTGCAAATGCTCAACGGTATCATTTGTTATGGTTATGTATCTTTAATTAAGTGTATTCCTTTGACTTGTATTTGTTTGGTTACAAATAAATTATGTAAATGGTTGTGTACCTATGTAGTTAATTCATACTTTATAAGTATATATTTCTCAATGATTAAGCTGTTGCAATTGTAATAATTATTTTTTATTTAAACAAATATATGTTTTTGTATACAAATTACGAAAAGGGCAGCTTTATAAATGAAGAAGGCCATGATGACATTCCAAACTTGTAGGTTTTTTCTGTATAAATATATTTTTCTAATTTAAAATAATGTAACAAAAATGGTTACTCATAGTAGTTTTCTTTTGCAAAATATTACTCCAGATTATATATGATATTTTTGTACCTATTTTATTGAAATTTGAGTAACCAAAATAGAATTTTGATGGCTCACTAAACTTAAAATTTACTTTTCGATAAATGTAAATAAGAAAATATTAAATTTATTATATGCGAAAAGATGTTATGTGTATATTTTAAATTATTATAACTATTCATTGTTGTTATAATTCTATTGTGTATGGATATCAATTTTTTACTTAAATTTGGAACTTTTTTTAAACACTAAAATATGTAGATATAGCCATAGAGAGGTCTATCTTATGTAGTATATGTGTTGTTTTATTTTAAATTTTCAATAATCAGTCAACCTGAAAATGAAATTTAAATGATTTTGCTGTGGTGCCTAATTTTAGAAGTTTCTTTGTCAAATATTGCTAGTAAAAACAATTGAATTATATCGTCAAGGAATAGTTAAATAAATAATAAGTTTAGTGCGCCTTTAACAATTACTTATTGAAAAGATATAAAATTATTTATGAAAAATTATTGATTGTATTGTTAAAATTATATGAACCCTCGTAGTACTTTAGGCTATTACTCAGGAGGAATGTATTAAAGTGTTATGAAAGAGACGTAAAAATAAATTTTATTAAATATATTTTTCCTTTTCTTGTAATACTAATTGTGCTAATAAAAGCATATCAAGAATTATCACGGAACACGGATCATGTTTGTGCATTTGTCATCTTTCGAAGACAACATGTTTTTTCTTTGTATCTTTATAATAATGTAAAAGAAACTGTATATTTTACTCTTTAAATATCTATAAAATAAATATTGTTATTTATTTCTGGTTTATTTGATTGGTCAATATTTTTTTATAATGTGCAATTGTAATAAATTACAAATATTTAATTTTTTTCTTCCAAATATTCGAAATTTCTTTTGCCTTTCTGTTGATTAAATGAATATTTATATTACTATAATTATGGTTATGCAATGATAAGCATATGTGGTTGTCATTTTGTCTTATGAGTATACATATTCATCCATGTTAATCACATATAGTGATTACTAAGTGAAGAAGAGTGAAGAGCAAGCATATATCAAATATATTATTCGCATAATTAATAAGTGGCAGGGATCGTATTCTCACATTTTATGATGCCATCTTAGTAACCTTACCATGCACATTCGTCGTGCATTCGAAAGAACATCTTTAGTGTTGATAATTTGAAAATACCATGTACCATAATATTGTACAGTAAGTTTATTTTATATATTTTATTTAATAATTCAATTGCTTAGCAAATATATTTTACCGATCCATTTTATGTTTCACAAAGAAATATTTTTTTTAAATGAAAGAGATAAAGATTGATTTCACGGGTGGCCCAAGTTTAAATAAATGACCCTGTGCTTTAACTTATTCGATTAAAAATGAAATAATAATTGAAACTTTAAATTCATGCGGGACAAGTAAGTTTTGAATATATTTGATTAATGCATTGTTGAATTAGTTTCTTGTTTAATATTTAGAATAACAATTTGCTTCATAAGGCTAATTACTTTCTTTTCCGAAGTAATAAGTAAGTATTGTAATCACGAAAAAAAAATTCTCGAAATTTTAACGGAAATACACCTTTTGACCTTCCCTGAATCGAGTCTGACTATTTTTGGAATGACGTCTGTGTTTGTGTCTGTGTGTGTGTGTCTGTGGTATGTGTGCGCTCTACAGCCTACACCGTTGACGATAAAATTATGAACTTTAAACTTAAGATTTGTATATGCCTGGGAGGAAAACCTCCTATTTTTGAAAGCATATTCAAACCGGAAGTGCATTTTTACTTGTGTCACTTTTTGCATATCTCCGAAACGGCTGCACTTTTAGTAAAAATTGTTAGAATAAAATTGAAAGATATTAATGATCTGAACAACTTTTGTTTGAAACATTTTCTTCAAAAAATGTACCAGTTACGAGAAAATTGCTATTATCCTATTTATATTGCCATAGTTACATAGGTATGGAAAATAATATATAATAAATCGTATCTACAATGCATGTCAACTGTTTTAAATGTTCAAATATTTTTACGTTTAAACATTTATTGTCAGTGTCACAAATAAGTTTAGCAAAAAACCGTTATAAAGGTTAGTAAATAATTTAAAATAGGTAAAAGTGAGTCTTAGGAGGGCCACTAACGTATGTCAAAAACAAAAGCATAACCGCTGATGGATAGTTCCAGATAGTTCATCGAAAGGGTTTTCTTGATCTGCCCCCCCCCCCCCCCCCGTCGCGGCCAAAACCTAATCCTTTCCACTGGCTTAAGGGGCAAATCATATCGTAGGGTATACTTTCAGTGTATTTCGTTGGCAACTAGTTAGCAACTGTCAGTGGCCCTCCTAATACTCACTTTACCCAAAGTTAATTTGGAAACTAAAAAATGCCCGGCCATAATAATTTTTTTAATAATATGTAATAAATAATTATATTTTCTTTATACTACTATAAAATCCAACATTTAAAATCTAAAATACATATGTTTTCTTTGGATATCTGACAATAAGTTAATTTTACAATTTTATTAGACAATGAATGAAAATACTTTCTTGAAATTTAAACATTTTATATTTTTATTTATATACTATCAAATCTAAATATACTGACTACGTAAAAGAAATGTTTAGGGCCAACACATGGCCGATGTTTTTTAATAATAATTAAAAACAACTTCGAATAGATATGTTCACAAAGTATTGCTGTTTACCTTGGATGTATAAAATATTTAGAAATTCCCAAGAGAAGATGCGCTCGCACAACACGAATATGCAAGACATTGTTTATACCAATTACATAGTTTCTGAAACCATTGTTTGCTCGAATAAATAACTTATTTATTGAGGATAAATTTTAAGATAAAATGGTGCAAATAATTATAGTTTAATGCGTATATTTTCTAAATTGTTTATGCTAAAGAATCCCTTGTAATACTTTGTCTAAGTACAATAAGTACTATATTCATATTAAACATAGCATCTATGAACAATGAACTAAATGCTTAAATCATAAATATAGGCAATTTTATTAACCTAGGGAAAGCGGCAGCAGATCATTTTCAATATATTCAGAATGTAGTTGAACTTTATATTTTACAATTTTTTTTTTTAATGATTTGGTAATACCCAAAATA